>CAJPEX010000363.1:0-58281 GCA_905338405.1 Notodromas monacha
TTTTTATTTTCCGTGGCTGGGGCATTGTTCTTCTTCGGGAGCGTGTCATGATCGTCGCGTAGTGATCCGAGTGTCGAGTCGTATCCCTTTTCCGGTGGTTGAAATGTCCGTTACTGTATCAAAAAAATCAATAAATATTATCAGTGTTTTACAGTAGATTTTTAGGGATCGTTTTTGGTGCAGAGACGTCCGAAAGAATGTGGTTGGTTTTTTTTTTGTTTTTTGTTTTTGTCTCGTCAGTGTCAGCTGCTGGGTGTTTGTTTGGCACCGCTGCTGCTGATGTTCGGTGCAGATCGAGTGAGCGAATACAATTAAACCAGGGTGACACCTACCGGCATTGGATCTGTCTTTTTGTGTAGCACATAATGCCCTTTGTTCCACAGGTGTCGTGTCATCTAAACTATTTTACTGAGTCCCAAAATATTTCAATAATATACTGTACACTGTACCCCATTCTTCTGCATAGTTCCTGATGCGCATCATATAGTTTGGTATTTGCCTAGCAACTGCATTTTGCAGGAACCCCCAGCAAAGAATGATATGGCCTTCATCTGTATGATATGGCCTAAAGTTTGGCATACAGCCCAGTTTGCTGTACGCCTTCAGATTTAGTGATGCATGTGTACCATATGGTAAGCATTCAATAAATCTACAGCAAAACAAAGCTAGGCACACATTGATGGACATTGTTGTTGCACAAAACAATGGTGTCCCAGCAGTGCCACAATGCTGTGACACCATCGTCACATGTGGCAATGATGTCACAGCATGAAGGTATATATTGAACAAATTCCTGTATGTGTATAGATCAGTACCTGTATACATACAGGCTCAGGTTTTGTATGCATACAAAGTGGGTGTACATGTGTTCTGCCTTTTATGTGTACAGAATTTACTGTAAGGGTGTATGCTCTGGGCATATGGTTTTGGTGAACACTGGTGGTACCTTGCAATTTGACCCGGATCCATTGCTGGTCAAATTGCAAAGTGGTAAAATTGTGAGGCAATGTCACATGGCATTTGATTTTTCATGTCTCTCCACAGGTCAAATTGCAAAGAAGAGGTTGAATTGAGAGTTGAGCTCTGAGCAAATTCAACTGTCAAATTGCAGGATAGTTGAATTGTGGGAGGTTGAATTGCAAGGTACCACCTGTACCATCCTAGAGATGTTCATGCACAGTAGATGTACACCCAGATTATTTGCTGGGCTGTGTCATCATTGTCTGATCACTGGTCATTTACCTGTAGAGACTGTCCCATCAGTTCCATTTCTGTTCATGCATGGTCATACGCCATTTATTGAAAAAGGCCCACATTTATAAAGAAGTGTCTAAACTCTCTTTCAGAACCTCATTGTCAGTCTAGGCTCTCTGTTGAGTGTATGTTGGGAATTGTATAGATATGCTGCTTGCGAAGAGAAGTACCTTTAACTTCTTAGAAAAGCTACCCTGGCCAAAAGAAGTAAATCTTTGCATCAATTAGCATTTATCCTGTAGGAAATTTGGAGCAAAGTAAACGTATTGAATGCCAAGAGGAACGGTGTCTTGAGTTGAGATTGAATTCATTTTGCAATAACCTCCAACAGTATAGGACAACATGCAGTTATTGGTGCTTCACACAATGTCTGCCCATTCATGAGCAACTCTGCCAAACTGGATGTCGCTTAGTGACTGATGGAGCTGTCGGTAAAGCGGCGCCTTTTGCGACAGTGTTGGAATTTCAATGGTGCACCTGTCCTTGTAATGAATGGAACCTATTGGGGCTATGGACGCCGCTGTCCCCGTTCCAAAGGCTTCCAGCAACTGAAATGAAGACAAAATGTATGCTATATAGTACAACATATAGTAATGCGGTTGAATACACTGAAGTACAGTATATAATTGTGAGGTACACATCTAGCAATAACATGGTCTTGCGTTAGTTACAGTTACACACCCGACCCTGGGACGACGCCTTGACGAGATCTTGCATAGTGAAAACCCTCTCGCTGACTTTGCAATTGGCGACAGCAGAGCCGAGCTCAATCACAGACTGCCGATACACGCCAGGCAGAATGAGTCCGTCCAACGGCGGCGTCACTAGCTCCCTCTCTACGTGACACGGGCAAACACCATCATTCTTTCTTTCCCTCGCTTGTCGCTAGGTTACGCTCCGAAAACGATAGAAAGTGAGAGACACGAATACTGTAATCATCATCAGCTATAGCAGCAACTATATATATATGTATAGCTCACCGCCTTTGGATAATTCCAGCACAAAGAAAACGTTCATCGTGCCGGCCTCGGTGATCCTCGCGTCTTCGCCGTGCAGCCACAGCACTGAGGGGTAGCCCAACTTCTTGGCCTCTTCCTGTATTTGTATATACATAGACGACAAATAATGTAAGAACTGCTAGACTGCAGGCAATAAATGTGCAAGGAAGAAGCATGCAGCTATAGCATTTATTGGCGTGCGTGATGCATCATCAATCAGTTCATCCTATAGCACCTGGATTCGCAGCGGCGCAGCGTAGTTGCACGCCATCTTGTGGTCGCCGACGCCGCCGTACGAGGACCGGATGTAGCGTCCGTCAGCCAGGAGGTGGACAGCAGTGGTCGCGTCCTCAAAGTAGCTCTGCACTGGGCTCATGATGACAAAGAGCAGCGCGTCTCTTGGCCTGTCCACCCCAAGAGTGCCCTGAAAGAATACACATACGAAAGAAAGAAAGAAAGAAAGAAAGAAACAAAGCATGCAGGTATACAGTACTGCACAGCATTATCATTGCTGCTGATGATAATGATGATGATGATGAAACGACGACGACTATATTTAGTACAGTACAGTATATCGACTCAATTTGTTCCTCACTGTCGTGCCCATGAGAGTCGGGCGGAGGTAGAGGGAGCAGCCGTCGCCCAGGTCGCACTCTTGCGGCACCCACGCCCTGTCGACTCGCAACAGCTCTTTGATGCAGGCCAGGAGCTCTCGCTTGCTGAAGGCCGGCAGACACGTGCGCTCGGCCGAGCCCAGCATGCGCTCCATGTTCAGCTCGGGCCGGAACAGCCGCACTCGCCCGTCGGACCCGCGAAACGCCTTCATGCCCTCAAACACCTGCCTCCAGCATTGCACAGTATACGAGAATAAGACACACAGTACCGTGAATCACATGTATTCAATTATGAAATTATACAGAGGGAATGCAGTATTCATGGGTGAATGCTTGATGATGCATGATGCTAGTTTAATCATCATCCTCATCAGCTCACGGTTTATATATACAGCGCCATATATGTCAGGATACATTAGAGTACTTTACTGTATACTTGTGTGCTGTACAGCAGTTACTGCTGAATATACTTGAAGCAAAATGTTAAGCTGCTGCATGAGTACGTGATGTGTAAATCGACATTCAAGAAGGCGAAGCTATTTTATTGTACAGTACTGTACATCAGTCAGTGTAATTGTATACAATTTTTATAACGCACTTTTTTTTTTTTTGGAACGATTTTTTCTTGGTCCCAGCTGCTTCTTCATCATGATATGCGCCATTATATGAAAATCACGTTTCATTCAACTCATTTTCGAGTGTCATCTCCGCATTATGATAGTATAGATAGACTATAGAGCATCACAAATTATGGCCAGGATTTTGTGCATATCCCATTAAGATTACTTGATAATGGCGGAAAAAAAAAATCAAATTGTTGGAGCAGCATTCGAAATTCAGCCAAGAAATTGCAGTATTTACTTTCTGCATAGAAAAGTTGTACTTTAGGGAAACATACGGCATGAAATATATCTTGGAAGCTCCATTTGAGAATTAATGCATGCGCTTTTCATTCAAATGAAACAGAACATTCACTCTATTTCCAAGAAAGAAAAAAAAGCTATGAATTATTAATCTAGTTTCAAAAGAAAGTATTTCTCCCAAGTTTGCTTGTTTTTTATTTTATTAAATTTAAGACAAATAGCACATATTTCAGTAGAATCGCAGGTTAGATAGATGTAAGAAAAGTACATTCAAAAAGTGTTCCTCTTCAATTCATTGTAGGGAGTGTAAATAAGATACCCGGAATTTATGACAGGTCTTGAATTATCTCTTATTGTTGAAGCACTTACTGACTGTATTTATTACTCATTTACCAGCTCAAAATGTCTGCCTAGCTAAGCATGTATTGTTGGAAATGAGGAATATCTAAATACAGTAGTACAGTATAAACTTCGGTCATTACAACACATTTTCAGAGGTTTGTGGGAGTTTCTTGCAACACGATTTTGATGCTAACAGGAATGATGAAACATTTGAATAAGGCTATATACTGTACTGTATAAAGTAGCAAGCAATGTCCAAGAATGGTATACAAACTTTGGCGGAAGTGATGAGATACAAGAGTTCATGTATGAGTTATATGTTTTCATGTATAATTAGTATATATTGTATGTGTTTTAATTGTACTATCATGTACATTGTCACACAATGTACTGTAGTGGTGTATAGGATATAAAGATACAATAATAAGTGAAGCCGCACTATATACAGTGCAGCAGTACTCACGGAAGTCGCATAATGCAGCACTTTGGCAGCCGGATGCAGCTCCAGCAACTTGAGTGGCCCGATCCGGGGTCTGCCCCAGGACTGGCCAAAGGACCACTGCACAGTCAGCATGTGGTCAGTGAACATGCTGCCAAAGTCCAGACTGCTGCTGCCTGCGAGTCGATCCCACGCGGGCTTCTCGGTCAACTCCTTCTCGAGGTCAGCAAACTAAAATCAATATAAATATATATTGTCCGTATTATTCCATTATTCTCTTTATTTCACCAACGAATTTTCAATTCTTTCCTTCTTCATTCATTCAATTTTTTTTTAAATCTTCATCATGGACATACAGTATATATATATATGTATATATTGGCTCCAATAAATACTGATTGTCTTTCTCTCATCAAATCCTGCATGCACAGTACAGTACTGTACATTCACTTTCTCCCGGCCTAATTTTAAAGGTGTACACTCTGCATTATGCAACCTGACTGCTTTGGAAACCCAGTAAAGAAAGGCTATACAGGTGAGTTTGGTCACATAGAATGACGAAAAGTGAATCTGAGCAGAATCTATTCATGATTGATTATGCATGTACAGTACTGTACTGTATGTACGTTTGTTTGTTCGTTTGTGGAAAACAAGACGATGAGTGTGCATTTTGCTTTATACTGTATATACATGCACTCATCTTTCTCCACCATACATAATGTGCTGAAATGGACCATGGTTCACCCCTTGCACATATATGCCTAAGAGGTTATTACCCTTTTTGCGCTGCTCTGCATTCACTGCACTGTTATTTAATTCTGGTATTTTGTTTTTTAAAACCATCACATCATCCAGGATCAATGATGCCAGTATATATATTTTTTTTAAACATTACAGTACGGTACTTTATCATATCTCGTGTAATAACGCTGAGTATACATCATCAGCAGTGAACGTCACACATGCACTTGTGGCCCATTTCTTCTGTTACAGCTAGTAAATATATACTCGTAAATATATATATGTGGACTGCTGGACCTCATGTCATGAAAAGACAAAGCTCTCATATATACAGTATAAGATATCTGTATGAGCATTGGCTTTTATGTAAATTGAACATTCGTTCTACTGTTATTCATTCTGCATTTACTGTACTGTACTGTACTGCATCAGCAAAGGAACCTGCTGTGCTCAAGACTTGATTACGACAAAAGCTTGCCTTGAAACTTGGACCAGAATCCAATGGACCATACGAGTCTGCATCCGGTGTGTTGCTGGAAAAAGCCCTGTGCTGCTGCAGCTGCTGACGACGACAGGCTCTCATCGTCACATGGCTGAATCTTGTCCGCCTTTGATGCTGCACTAGGGGGGCCTATATATACATAATAGGAGACATTCCACAATACAGTATTGCAACGACGAAAATAATGAAAGAATCGGACATGCATGCACCGTATCCATCGATAAACCAGCAGCCTATTGCATTATATAGCCAGCAGCACGCGTATTTTCTTTCAAGTACAGCACTATATTTAAATTTACATACATGTATATGTGCATACAGGAGGACTCTGTATTTATACACTGAAACGTGATTTTCATTGCGTGCGTAATGAATTTATTCTTGATCCTTTTCAATTTTGATGTGTACCAATAGAGTTTATACTCACCTGAAAACATTCATAATGCGTACTGTAAAGAAGAAATAGGGGCGGGTCATATACTGTACATTACATGGGAAAACCTAGAAGGTGTCGACATCAGAAGTCGGACTGCTGCCTTTCCGGTCATGCTGGGTCCCAGCAGAGGAGGAGGAAGAAGAAGAAGGAGGATGATGTATAATTTCTCTGTAATATGGGATTAAAATAAAGGTTTATTGCTTAATTACCCATAAATATATATATATATATATATATATGCACCTTACATATGGGTTGAGTGTAAGGCACGTCGACATACATGTACTGTACTGTACATGTCTTACATGTGAAAAGAAGAATCGCACGCTACACTGCATGTACTGTGTATGTATTTATCTTCATTGTTATGCGACAGAAGGAGCTTTCATTAGAAATTAAGATTCTTTCTGTTTGTTTTTTTGTTTTTTCTGTGGCTATATAGAGTCGTGGATCTCGTACTCGTTGAAGGTCCATCCCGTCGATTTCTTGGAATGATGATGATGATGATGATGATGATGCTGTAATAATAATAATAATAATAATTACTCTACAGTCTACACCATGCTGCAGCATCATTTTATATATTTAATTGTTGTTGTTGTTTATTGCTGGCCATAGACTTATTGCAGTGTTGTGTGTATATACATATATATATATATATATATAGGCCATTGTTTCTTATTGAAACGTGATACAATGAATGGGGTTCGTCGTCATCAATTTTTCAGCCGATAACGAAGCCTCCCTCGGTCGAAGCAGCAGCAGCAGCGGGGACAAATGACGCGGGGTTATTTTCTCTCTCTGCGCTAATCACTTGTCGCTTTGGCTTCTTCTCCTCACACACTTGAAAAAGGGTTTGTTTCTGTATACTGCGTGTGTGTGTGTGAGGATGTGTTTGTTCATATGAAAATGGAAGACTGCTGAACGAGGGAGGTTAAAAGAAGAGAGAAAAAAAGATGAAGAATATTTTAAAAGTGGGAATGTTTTTCCGACACTGACACGGACACACACACACACGTGTGCGTGTGTGAAGGCTATTCATCGTCGTCGCAAGAGGAGTGAATGGATTGATTCGTCATTCCTCTTTCTTTCCATGCAGAGAGATACAGCAGAGGGCCGAGACACTAGAAGATATCGAGATATGCAAAGAAAAAGAAGAAGAAGAAGAAAAAAAAAAAAGAAAGAGAGAGAGAGCGACTTGGTCTCAATAAATGACCCGTGAATTGAATTTCTCATTGCTCCTGCCTTTCAATTTTTGTTTCTTTGGTTTCTCTCACCTGTTGCTCGTTTCTTTCTTTCTATTTTTATTTCTATACAGTATATATACGGTATAAACACCGATGATGAGAAAAGAAAGATGCATACAATTTGTTCCTTTTGCCTGTGCTTGAGCTGGCGAAACCCGAATTTCCTGGGCTTGTGCCAATAATAAAGTCACCTTTTTTTTCTACTTTTTTTTCTTTTTTTTTCTTGCCGTGTTAAATTTATTCCTTGCCTGGAAACCTGGGCGACAGTCTTTCATTGAGTGACTTTCAGATTCCGTGATGTGTGTCTCGATTTTCATTCCGGGCTTTTTGCGGAATAAATTCAACTACTTGTAAAACTAATTTACTGTACGTATATTGGTTCTGCTCTGCCTATACTATATACTGCATATGCAGTTTTGCAATGATGAATCCAGTATTTAATTTTATTTTTCATTTTCGCTCGTGAGCAGATATGTGAGTGTATATACTTGTATATACATCATTGTGATTTTAGGAAATACAATCGGTGTGGTGCAATTATTGGCAAAAGTCAAAATATTATTCCCATTTCACACTCTCTTTGATAATGCTTGCCTTGCATTTTAAATTTATTTACAGAATTGATTACATTCATTTTCACCTGGAACTGCTGCTTTCTTCTTTTTTGAACAAGCAAAATAGGTATTTGCCGAGTCCCTCATGTTCAGATGTTGACATGTCAGGATTAGGAAGTTGGGAAAGTATTTTGTTTGTCTCTCGATTCTTATACTGTACTGCGCACTGTGCAATACTGGGAGAAACATGATGAAAATTGTTTCAGTTGCATCCACCAGCAGATGAGAGAATAAAATCTGAATATTTATTGTTAAAAAAATGCCTTGAGATGTTTTAGAAATACTCTTGCTCATGCATTATTTGATGAACTTGACTGCTTATTTGGTGGCAAACCAATGTTTTGTTGAAATACTGTAATATATTTCTCGCGTCTGTTTGTTATAATTTACGTAGTGAAATTGAAGAGTAATAGGAAACACTGACCATCATTTACTGCATACGTATTTGTATATGGAGTTTATTTTTCCATTCTATATCACAATATCAAATACAGTAGCATAAAAGTCAACTGACAGTATATATGGTTCATATATGCTGCTTTACTTTTTTTTATCTCTCTCTCTCGCTCTCTTTTATTTTGTATTTAAAAAAAAAGGAAATAGAGTACTGCTGTACAATGTATGATGAGGTTTTCTTCTTATTGTCAAGTCAGTCACCCCTCGAGTCGAGTTTTGAGCGTCGGGTGGCGAGAAGTCATTCCATTCCATTCCTGATGGCGTTTTGATCAAATGCCAGACACATGTTGGGTCGGGTCAGGGGAATGCCGGTAAAAACCGAAAAGGGTACAGTACAGTCCTGACCTGACACCGGACCTGCTGCTGCTGCTCAAAAACGAGGCCTCCACAACTGAGTGATTTGACATGCGTCGCTCTGACCCATGTACTATAGTGTATTTATTCCGTTTATTGGCGGCTTCTTCTTCTTCTTTCTACATGCATCAGCACATGCCTACAGTGTATACAGTACTGTGAAAGCATTTCTAGGAACACTGCGGATGGTTTCTGGGAAAACATGTCGGCTATATAGCCCAACAAAAAAAGAAAAAAAAAAGAAAAAAGAGAACGATGAAACACCGAGAACTGTGTCTTGTGGATGCATACGAGTATATATACTCTACATATAGGTTCGATGAGGGTGCAACTGGTTGGTTGGTTGTTTGGTGGGTGACATGAGCACACGTCACCACCACCACCACCACCACCTGCGCCCGGGGTTTTTGCTTGTACCAGCACTGCTGCTGCTGCTGCTGTTGATCGGGTCTCGGCACATATATTATTAGGCTCTCGACATGACTATAGTACAGTACAGTACAGTATATATACTGTCGCAGCACTTGTGTACCCTGCTGCTGGCAAAGAGACCCCACCCCGGAATAAAAATAGTATGAAAGGAAATGAAATAAACGAGACTCGACTCTGCTTAAATTTAGCACGACCCCCGCACTACACCACGTACGGCTTCTGCTCATCGTCGTCGTCGTCGTCGTCGTCGTCGTCGACCGACAATCATCACAGGAGAAAAGAAACGGGAATCAAGGGACACGGCTATATTACAGTATACAGTATGACAGTACTACATTCTACCGCGAGTGCCTCTGCTCCATCATGCTGCTTCATGGATGATGCTGTGATATTATTATTATTATTATTACTAATACTGCATTATATGGTTGATGGCCGGTAAAGTCTAATAGCCATCACCACCTAAACTTGCACCATGCTCCAAATGTTGATGGAGAGAGAGAGTGAGAGAGCGAGAGAGAGGGAGAGGGACACTCTCCCTGCACTTACAGTACTGCATTTGCGCAGCTGCTTCCCGTTTTTACAGTACTTGATGGTGGTGGTGGTGGTGGCAATGCGCGTAATGGTGCTGTGTGTGTGTGTGTGTGTGTGTGGGTTGTGGAGGCAGTATAGTGGCACATCCGCACCCTCAAGGGAGCTAGAGGTGGGGTGACACCACAGAGTAATACTGTACAGAGTGTTTCCTCTGAATCGTCGGACCACAATATGTCCCGATTGAAACGACCAATTTCTTATACTGTACTGTACACGGAAAACGGTGCTTATTGGTGGAAAAAATTAAATGAAAATAAACGACTGCTTATTTTAAAGTGAAAGCGCAACACCTGTCTTTTCCTCACCGTCGCCATCATATATAGGTATGATGCTCGAATGATCATCAGCTGCTGATGGTTATATTCTCACGAAATGAGTCAGAAATACTATACTATACAAGTATACAATAAATAAGAATAACCCACTTCTCGATAAACAGTACTCGGCCTTTTTTAAATGGTTCTAAAATTCCTTTCCGCGAATATTTACAGTACTATGTATACTCATGTCTATTACCACGTTTTTATGAACTCACTTTCTTGTCTGTCTGTCTGTCTGTCTGTTTATATTTTTTGCTTTTTGAAAACGTGGTTTTTTAGATTAATTTTTTAATCTACTATAATTATTTTATTTACCATTATTTGAAGAAAGGAAAAAAAATAACAACACAAATAAGGACGAGTTCCTTTGCCGCTGGTTCAACTCAAGTTTATATATGGTGCATTCAACTTTAATAAACTCGCACATCTGAAAACTTATCGGCGGAGGAAAAAGAAATAAGGCTCAGGTTTTTATCTGGAAGAAATTTCCAAACTTGCTATGGTCAACTGACCTCACGTTCCATAGAGTGTTTTGTCAACTTGAATTTGAGGGATGTCCAGTACTTTAGTCAACATCATTGCATTCACTTTACTCGAGTACGAGGAATGCATAAGTGACTTCTAAAATTATTTGCGGAAAAATCATAACGTTGATCGGCATACGTATGATTTCCCTCATTTGAATAGTCCGTCGCAAAAAAAAAAAAAACACTCCGATTGCATTCACAAGTTTTGATAATGAAGTCAATAATGAAGGAAACTTGGCGTTTTTGGCAGGGGAAAAGTGCAGAGATAGAGGGTACATTTTACAGGAAGATGAAATTTGGTCATCTTCTGCTGATGCTTGCCTTATTGAAATCTGCTGGGTCAGCAGTGCATTAATATGGAATGCCGAGCAATATATCGCAGGCAAGCTGGGCTAATATTTAATTAGCTCACTTATTATTGTCCATCCATCAATCATCAGCACTTGAATAGCATACTTCAAATGTCTATGGTACTGCATGAAAATGTAACAGCGCAATATATATATATCAAGGTCTTCTTCATCAGTACTGTACCGTACTGTACTGTACTGTACTGCAATTCCAAATACATGACACTATGTATTCCTATATTGCTGTTGAGGCGAGGGATAGCATCAGGTCTGCTGTGATGAGTCTCGTCGTCGTCGTCGTAATAACTTACTACACTCAAACTTGATACGTACAGGATTATTTTTCGATTATTATTCCCCTGCTTATCCTGCAATGAACATGAGCCTACGTACTGTGCTATGTACAGTACTGTACACGCAGCTTGCGGCTTTCCAGCATGCAGCGACCATGCAGGGGCTATACGCAAAGTTACTGTATATATATATACTAGGGGAGGGTGCCCAGCCACACCTGGACAAGTGGCATCAGAGGATAAGATCTTGTCACATTTTTGGTATTAAAATTATTTCCATTTTCAATTTTCCCAATTTAAAATAAATATCCTTGCCACCCTTGGCATTATGAGCAAGATTTTTGAATATACTGCAGGTGAACCTGCATAAGTCAAACCTCCCAAAGTCAAATTTTTGAAGTCCCCATCTGAATTCCCTTAGAATCAATAAAATAATACCCTATACATTACCATAATAAAATTGGCAACTGAGGCATTTTAAAAGTTTTCTTTGTGGTGATCCTTCCCCTTCCCCCTCCTGAACTCCTTACCAGGAAGCGCCCATCCCCCTAAGGAACAGAGGGCGGGGACCCCAAAAAATCTAACCCGTAAACCCACACATGTGTGTGGTAGATGTATACTATATTTGCTGGTCGGCATGACAAAACACGACCCCCATCACCATATACTGTATATACACTTTTTTTTTTATTTCTCCCCCCCCCCCCAGCNACACGACCCCCATCACCATATACTGTATATACACTTTTTTTTTTATTTCCCCCCCCCCCCCCAGCTCCCAAATAAAAGGCACAAATCAACTCGCTCGTTGTATTGCATTTGGACGAGGAGGGGTGTGAGAAAAGAAGAATAACAACAACAGCAACGACTATAATAACAAAAGAAGAAGAAGAAGAAGAAGAAGAAGAAGAAAAGGACGAGGATGAGGGTATGACTTGCGTGTGCAGCACAGCACAGCACAGTACAGTACTGTGCTACGTACGGACCGGCGGCGTGCTGTGCATGACACCATGTTCAGTACAGTACAGTACAGTACAGTATATAGAGAGGAGCCCGCGCGGGGGGGAAGGCCAGTATGTAGTGCCGAGCCAGCGCCGGCAGACGACGCACGCACGCACGCACGCACACAGCACCGCGGGCAGCAGCAGGTACAGGTACAGGTAATGAAACCAGCAGAACAGCAAGGGAACTTTCCAAATACTCTTCTGCTGCTGTGCCGCGTACCTAAAGTGCACCTAAAATAGTCGTGATGAACGAATGCCCCGTTGTCTGCTGTCTGTGAGAGCTCAATAACAATATAATGACATGTCATCGTTTGCGCACATTAAAAGAATTTTCCTTTTTCCGGTCTTGAAAGGGGGGAAAAGAGAAAGGATCGTGAAATAGTGAGAAAATGCGTGTGTCGTTGTTGAACCTATATATAGTGCTGCTGGTGCCGACCGCGGCGGGACGTGATTGAGTGATGAGATGAATAAATGGTGGCTGTGCTTGAAACAGTGAGCAAGTGTGAGTGAGTGAGTGAGTGAGTGCAAGAGTCAACGGGCGTCGTGAGTGACAAGCACAGTGTACAGCCTTACTGTATACAATCACGTACAGTACTATGTATTTCCTGCTGCTGCTGCTGCTGCCTCGATGATGACGAGGGCGGACATGCGGCGGCGGAGACACTCGGCATCATCGTCGAGATCGTCGTCAGCACAGCAGGCGCGTGCGCAAAAGCCGTCGAGACAGGCGAGGAAAAACAGACAGACAGTGTGATCCTCCTCCTCCTCGCTTCATCGTCTACTGCTGCTGCTGCTGCGAAAGGGAAACCGCAGGCGGGATCCCATTAAAAAACAAGGGGATCCAGCATCGATACACTTTAAAGGTCTATATACTCGTATATATATACCGCAACAGCTATAGCAGAATCACCAGCAGACCGATATATACAGAACCGAGGAAAAACTAAAGGCAGTGCTGGGCTGTTCATGGACACGATGGGCTCGTCTGCTTTGCTGAATGACGCACGTGAGTCTTGTATTTGAGGGGAAAAAAACCCCCTTTTATTCATTTATTTATTTATACTCTACTTTATATATCTGATCGAATGTCACCGTGTTCCCCGCTACAAATCCCAATCAAATATACTGTATGTTCTGGCGGAAAGAAGAAACATCCGATCGAGGATGATACAGAGTATACTGTACTGTACTGTACTGTATATAACTCATCAGACGATAGGACTTTTGTGTTTTTTTGTTGTTGTTGTACAATTCACTCATACGCGAAAAGGTACTTGCAATATATACTGTATGTACGTCTCTTAAACTGCAGCGTGTATATACTGCTGTACATCAATCATTCAGTACGTATAATAATGTATAATTCCTCCTATTTTAGTCTGCATATACAGTACTCGCTTCTTCCTGATTTATAACGATGATGGTCTTTGATTGTTTCTTGGCCATGAGTCTCGTCATCACCTTTTATCCGGTGCTTGCTTATGGACACTTTTGTTTTTTGTTTTTTGACTCTCCTCGTTTCCGTCAACGCAAAAAAAAAAAAGGAAGCAAGGAAACTCAGCAACGAGTTATTGAATCCAACGCACCAAATGTCTGTCTGTGATGCATACTGTACCGTGCTTTATACGCATACTGATATGAATGTGCTGTGCTGTGCAGCATATTACTCTGATGCGCGTATACTTTCTCGGGATATAAATAATAATAATATATAAATACAGACCGCGATAATAGTAATAATGATGATAATTCGTGTCTGCTGCTACTGCTGTGCTGGACGACGACGACGATCGCTCGCTCGCTTCGGTTCGGTCGGCGTGAGAACATCGCGACCCGATTTTCGCGGAAATTATTGCGGTTCTTCCGCCGCCATCCCCCACACCCCACGGTCCCGGGGCGGCACGAGTTTTCCCGCCGCTGCCAAGACCACCACCAAGACCACGAGCACCACCACCACCACCGCCTCCGCCTCGGTCAACCGCCCGACCGGAAAGCAAATTGGCCTCGGGCAAGAGTTTCTCTCTCTCTCTGTCTTATTAATGTATTGGTGTGTGCATGGGGGTGCATCTTGCTCATGAGGTGTGCAATATATATATATATATATACTGTACTGTACTGTACTGTACGACAGTAAGTGGGTTCTTCCAGGCGGGACAGGGAAATTGCTGCGTGAGCTGCAGGAAGCATACAGTACGTACTGTATATGTGCGCAGGTGCTGCTCATCACGCGAAACTGCATTTTTACGCTTGCTTTTCTATAGTACTGTACTGTTTTGTATACGGTTGCTGCATATGTTTTAAATGTGGGGGGACGGAAATGATACGGTTCATCATGAAAATAAGGAACCAAAGCAACAACACCAGCAGCACCGCAAACAACAACAACGATATACGATATTGAATAGGAGAGCTGAACTATGGGTGGTATTACAAATGCATTACTAAGTCAGTACTTATGCACGGCGCGTTCTTTTCGGGGGTCATCGTCACGGGTCCCCATCAGGAAATTACAGCTGGTGGCTGTATGAAACAGTAAGATTTCTCCACAGTCACACTAGGATCAGTTGGACTAGGAATAACTTGACACCAATATCGGAATACTGAAGTCTATTCACATAAGTATACTGTCGCACACATACAACAGAGGTCCGCACTCTTCGGAGGTTCGAGGTAGAATGGGGCTTGGCATGCCCCTCGTTACACAAGATGGCCGGTCGCTGGCGCGCGGGCCGTTGCGCCGGCGTACCCTGATTGGGTACGAGATCTGAACAAAGCTTGATTCGAATACGCGTTTGTACAAGTCGCGCGGGACTAATGGCCGCTGGCCGTTACTAAACCACTCATCCAAGGTCCATGGAAACAACCTTCATAGTGCGCCAAAAAAGAAAAGCAAAAAGAAGAAAGAGATCCCAACATCATGTAGCAGCAAGTACGAAACGAGCTTTGCCCCAAGCAGGAGAATGCTATAGCAGTCATTTGGTTGTCGTTGCCCCATTTATTCGTCGTGCATGGGGCTTATGCTGTACTGTATATATATATATAAATAGACGGACATGATGAAAGAAAAAGAGAAAACCTCATCGTCACACTTGCTTATACGTACTCTAATAGTAATTGTGTGTGGGAAATCACTTTTGTTTCAATTATTATTGAACCATGTGATGACTATTGGTTGTTGGTTCTTTTGTTTTGCATACTATGTTCCTATTATTGTTGTTGCAGGCAAGAAAGTTCCTAGTATGCATGAAGGAGTGGTTGGTGATGCAAGTACAGTAGAGTAGAAGAAGCATTTCCTGTTTCTCCCTGAGCGTAGAAAAAGGTTAGAAATAATGCATTAATAGCCAATAATGAGTTTCGCCTCAATTACATCCAGCAATGCATTACGTGGAATACTGAGTTATTACGTCATTATCTTTAATTCGATGACATTCATCCCTGCCAACCGTCATACACTGTGAATTATTGCAATTTATCTGGCCCTTGAGGATCTTACATTATTCCAGTATTGTATTTAAAACTTGAGGAAACGGAATTAAAGTACTGTACAGTGCTGCATACAAACGATATCAATTGATTTCGAAAGGAAGAAACCGCGTGTATGCAGCATGATTAAATGTAAATCTACTGATGGTGAGTGACTGACTGATGAATAAGGTTATTTACTTGGCAAAATCAGGCCTCCATCCTTTTTCTTTTTTTCCTTTCTTACACAGGTCCCCCTTCCACAAGGAAAACATGCAGTAATTCCCATGCACTCTATTCTTTATTCTGGCTGCAAATTGCAGGCCTGATGCTGTCGATTGACTTTCAGAGAAACATCAGAAATCTATATAGAACAGAATTGTAGCTTTTTTGGCGCAGGAAATCTTTGCGATCAATAGTATAGGAAGTGCTCCTCTGCAAGGTTGAGAGGATAAATTCCACTTTTCATCAACTCAAAAAATGTTGATGGTGGGAATACGATTTTTTTTATCTGGATCGGTTGAAATTCAACTTAGACAAGTCCAATACCATTTTTACTTCAAGGGTTCAATTTTTGCGTTTATATATAAAGGACTGTGAAGGAAATAAGTTATATTCTTGTATCATTGTATGTTTTAGTACGTTACAAGGTCGTTTAAAGAAATATAGAAACTACTTGAGCCTCTTTCAGAGGTGCCATATCAAAACCAGTATACTGTACAGTAGTACAGAAATATAAAAAATGGAAATGAAAATGTAAAAAAAAAAAAAAAAAAACTTCAAGAAGATTTGGAAAAAAACTGTGAATGAGGGCTTTGAACTGCAGTACGTGAATAAATTGAGTGAAATGAACGTTTTCTTGATGTTTTAGTAAAACCGTTATATGCACGTTTAAAAATCCTTTCCCTGATGGAAACAATAGAGAGGAAAAAGAAAGAAATGAAAACGTGAAAATACATTATGTAACTGCCTGGTTCAACTCGTTGAAAAGACAAACAAACAAACAAACACACACACACACACACGCAGTAAGAAATTACAAGGAAAAAGTGTGCCTGAATACTGGATTAAGTTGCAAAATATTTTTTTTTTTTCAGGTTGGAATGAAAAAATGAAATTTGCAAGATAATTTTCGAAAACTTTGGAATTTTTCTACTATGAGAAGCATCTGATCTGAGAAAAGAATAAAATTCCATCAACTATTGTTGATGCATTCAGTTGCCCTTTCACGACGATCTTGCGAATGCCAGTGACATCTATCCCCATCAAGACACTTGATTGGAGCGTGTTTGACAACCCGAGTCAACCAAGCATCCGCCTACAGCAAATACAGTAATAACCCCACCCAGCAGTACTGTATAGGGGTTTGAGGCTTAAATGCTCCTCTCGAATCATCTTGCTGCTGTACAGTACTCTGTACTGTTGTTTGAATAATCTATTTCATCCTCGCGCACAAAGACAGGCAAAGACATTCATTCATTCATTCATTCATTACTTCTTATTTCCTGTATATATAAAGCCTTCCACAGGCCAGGACAGCTAGAAACAGGCTCTCGCCTGCTAATCGAACCCGACAGGAGGCTGACACGAGTCAAATCCGTCCTCGGAGTCAGTCTTTACTTTCACTGATACATGCTTCCGTTTCTCTTTCTGGTCTTTCCGAGAAAAGAAAAGGAGAGATGACATGGTTCTTTCATATATACAGTATTTAGACTTTTTTTTTTTTGCCGTTTCTTTTGCTTCAAGAGCAGAACCAGCACCTTCCTTTGAATATTACTTTGACACGGGTTTCACTGAGCCTTTTCCCTCCGCCCCCGTCGCTTGAATATCGCGGAAAAAGAAAGAAAAGAAAAACACTTTTTCAAGAGGCTCTCTTCCGTATAGTTTTGACTCAACTTGACAATAATAAGCGCACATTTCGGAATTTTTTTTACAAAATTATTTGCACGACTTGGATTTATTTTTATTTTTTGAACTTCGGCATTCAGGGATGAATGCGGCAGAGGAGCACATTTTTGAAATCTCTAGGTTGCCTCACGTGAGACTAGAATTGCGACAGCTATTCGAAAGGAATGAGCCATACCGATTTTTGAAACCTTACCAGTATATACGGGAGTTGAATTAAACCCATTACAGTGTTGTGTACAGTATATACAAGGTGGGCTAGAAAAAAAGTGAACAGATTTCCAACTTACAATAGCTCAGTTATATAGCAAATCAAGCTGTGGAAATGTGAAAAAAATTCCAGATGAAAGCTTATTGTTCAATTCCCTTTCAAATGGCATATAGTTTTATTCTCCCAAGTCGTGCCACCGTGTGGTCAAATAAAATAACCATTTGAATGAAAGGAAAAAAATTTAGTAGATTAAAAAATTAATCTAAAAAACCACGTTATCCATGCTCCAGCAGCAGAGCTGTTTCTAGGGATAATTGAGGTACAGGACCAGCCATTTAAATAGCACATTGCATGCTGACTTCATGAGAATCATCCTCACATTCCCAAAAATTTGGGATGTGGGGGGTGAGATAAGTGGAACCATCAAAGAAAAAAAAAGAAAAAAAGTGCAAGCTTTCATGGCTGGCATCCAGTGTGACCCCCTTCATGGAAATTTCTTTGGGATGAATGAATTGCTGAAAATGGGTTCAATTCACATTCATTAATATCCACAATATGGTCTGGTGAATGTGTCCTCAGCATGATGCATTTTCATCTCTATATCAGTGAACTTTTCATACTCATTTCTCGGACTTTGTGTTTTTGATCAATTCTCCTTGTGATGATCAGGAAAAGGGAACTTATCAAAAATTGACAAATTTGGTGGCTGGCCATTGTGATTATCGAGTGAAGGGAATTTTGAGCAATCCAGTCATCCAGAACAAATTCATTTGCAGTTGTTCACAGCTATAGGAGCCATATAAGGTTGGCACCCAGGATTTTGGAATAGGGGCAAGATTCCACTGCTCAAATTTATGGTTGCACTTCTCACCCCCACCTCTTACATTTATTTGAGAATGTGTGGGCAGCATGAATTGTGCTACAGTATTTAAATTACTGGTCCTGAACCTCATTTATCAATATATAAACATATCTTTAGAGAATGGCAGCTTAGTGCTGATGGAAGAAGTTGCCTGACAATTGTTTTGTGTGAGTTAACAGTTTTGATTCAAATGGTTCTTATTGTGACCATACCATGGCACTTGGGACCATATAAATTTATGTACCATTTGAAAGGGAATTGAACAAGCTTTCATTCGGCTTTTTTATTCTTTATTGCCAAGCTTGATTTGCTCTATACTGATGAGCTGTTGTAAGTTGAAATGCAAGTTGTCACTTTTTTACTGGCCCACCCTGTATATCTTGTTTGCCATCAAGGATGAATTCAACACCTGAATTCCTTTCTCAAAACTGATGCAATAAAGCCATACAAGTTGAAGAGCTTACATAAGCAACTGTTTGCTGAACGGGTTTCAAATTCTTATATACATTAGTGGTGCACATGCAATCAAAGCACCAGACTTGATTGTGAAAATATCAGAAAATTTCCAAGTTGAAGTTTGAGCAGCAACAATAACTCACTTGCATACTTTATTTTGTGAAAGGATGTGATATTTGTTTACAAATCTTGAATGTACGATAATCGTCGATTGTTTATAGCAAGCTATCATCATGTGCAGTACAGTATGATAGAAGCCACTATATGGCGGAATAATTGACCGGGAATTTGCCTAAAAATAATTTTTTTTTAAACTAGTAGAATCAACGTATTTATTCAGAGCCTGATTTATTATTCTTTTTATGAAAAATATCTATGCCCTAATCCAAGGAAAATGTAACATGATATCTCATAATAATAATATTTAAAAAAAATCACATGTACAGCAGAAATATTCCTATTAGATGGGAGCTCATCGAAATTGACGAGTCAAATCAACAAAATGAGTCGCACGAGTGAACTTTCAACAAAACTAATTCGCCAAGAAATCTCCATGTCATGCCATTTAACTGACGAGAGCTTTTGTTTTCGACTGTTTTGAATTTCGGATTCTCTACATATTATTATTCTTTCGGTAATTAACCTATCGGTGTATGATTCTCCGGAAGCTATCTTAAATGCTGCAGTTTCACTTCAATGGGGAAAAAATAAAAATAAAGATTGTAATTTCTCGTGTTATTTCTCTTATATAAGACAGAAAATAAACAAAATGCGAATGAGATACAATACATCAGTTCTGTATTGTACAGCATTTTTCGGACGCCTAAAATAATTTTCAAGGAACCCTCATCGTCGCGAATCACAGGGTCCGAGTTTCTTCTTCTGAAACCTGCTGTTGAAGAACCGGAAACGCCTCGTGTGTCGGTTGACCCGCGCGTAACAATAACGCCTGCGTTCTGGCTCATATTCCTGCAAATTGAGTTTTCTTCGAGCGAGAAAGCGTAGCAAGAAAGAAGTAAGCAAACAAACAAAACGAAACAAAACGAAAGAAAACAATTATGCAGTAGTAGAGTACAGTATATGAAGACTATAGCGTGCGAAAAATGTTCGCCAACTTCGCGAAGAAGAATAAAAGCGCGACTTGTGACTTATTGGTTTCTTGGAATAACATTCTTCTCGGAGGCCTACCTAATCATCATTCTGTGCTGTAACTCCCCGGCGTGCAGACGAGTGCCATGCACACATGAACCCACGATTTTCAAATGCATATTTGCAGTATTTTTTATTTTATTTTTATTTTTTAAACTGACTGACTGACTGACTGACTGTGTGAGACAGCCAAGGAAATACGACAGAACGAGGCATCTGCTGTCTTATTTTCGTTTTTCCGCGAATAACTCTGGAATGACTCTCTCTATATTCAGGGCAACTGCCAGCCGTGTTCTGTACTAGTGTTGATGCCTGTGCTGCCCGCGTGGCCCAGGTTTATTTCGGGTTCTGCTGCGGCTGCTTCACGAGCTATTTTATTTTTCTGACTGATCTGAGCTGAGCTGGGGTGGGGTGAGCAGTATGAGCCCGTGAGCCGTGAGCGTGAGCTTGGGTTGCTTGCAGCCGGTGCGCATGCTGGCGGGTGACTGACTGACATCCAGGCGGGCAGCCCACGACTCGTCTCCGCCGTGCTTTTCTTATCATTGCGGACAGGTGTCACTGCTTGACGCACTACGCCAGCCAGCCCGGTACAGTATACCAAATTCTACTCTACTCATCTACTCATTCGGTCCTCAAGTCCTCAGAATAACAGCTCCAGCAGCTATGGCATCTCAGACGAAAATGCTTGCTTTAAGTAGGAACCGTTTGCGATTTATTCTACCAAGTATAATGGTCGTTATATTGAAGTACAGTATAACTAACTGATCGTTTGAAACATTTCTGTCGCCAAGAGTAAGTGATAAATATGAGAAACTGACGACGACTTGCCTTTTGACTGCTGCTTCGGGGTTTTTGTTGAACCAGCATATACAGTACTGCACTTTACATACGGTATAGTCATTGCATCCACAGGAAATACTGTAGAGGCGCGGAAGCTGTACATTGTACAAGTTCTGGTTTTCACTATAGAGTACAGTATTTGAGAAATTGAATGTTTAAAAAGGTTGGTGAAGGTGAAGTAAAACAGCAGACACTGACCTTTCCGGATCAGCAACTTTTGTTGGAATTTAAAACCTTTAAAAGATAGATACGGTGCATTAAAAATATGATATAATTATAGTAGATTAGAAAATTAATCTAAAAAACCACGTTTTCAAAAAGCAAAAAATAACCTTAAATGTGGTGCGCATCTATTTCATTTGTATTTCACTTCTTCCCAACAATCTCCATGCGCACCACGTTTAAGGTTATTTTTTGCTTTTTGAAAACGTGGTTTTTTAGATTAATTTTTTAATCTACTATAATTATTTTATTCTTTTTAAAAAATATTCTTAAAATTAATTTTTTCACAAAAGATTGCATTGTCATCAGTTTCTAGGCTATCCTGAAAGTTTCAGCTTGATAGCTAGTCGGGAAGTGAGTGAAATTTGAGTTTCAAAATTTGATCCGGACAAACAAACAGACAAGAAAGTGAGTTAATAAAAACGTGTTAATTAATTAGAAAAAAAAATGTTCCAGGGGGTGGGATTGAACTCGGACCTCTGCGACCAATTCAGTTCACCATGGGTTTTTTTCTTGGGGCCAAGGAAAACCTGCTCAAAGTTTTATTATAGAAATCTACTAAAATTATTTTATTCTTTTTAAAAAATATTCTTAAAATTAATTTTTTCACAAAAGATTGCATTGTCATCAGTTTCTAAGCTATCCTGAAAGTTTCAGCTTGCTAGCTAGTCTGGAAGTGAGTGAAATTTGAGTTTCAAAATTTGATCCGGACAAACAGACAGACAGACAGACAAGAAAAGTGAGTTCATAAAAACGTGGTAAAATATCTCAACTCGCTGACTAATGGAAAGCGCACTCGTCTGAAATCAGGCCGCGACTAAAGGGATTATACCCAATGCTTTCAATGGCCATAAAGAATCCTCAAGAATCGTGAAAGCTATTAAATCAGATACAGTACTCAACTTCGAATAGTATATAAAGTACAGTACGTCCAATTTTTGTGCATTAAAAAGTATATATAGGAGCTTTCATTCTCTCGCATTTCGACCGTGGGATTCCTTTTCCAGATTTGAAGAGAAAAAAAAATGCAATGATTCAGTTCTCACGAGACCAGATTTATTCTAAAGCAAAAAAATCGCCGAAATAATGGTTGAGATGATGTTGCTATAATACTGCACCACATATTTCCCTGTCTAAATAAATGCATTTCTGTCATTTAAAATCGCTCGAGAGACACTATACTGCAGTACTGTATTCCAAGAAAGTGAGGTTGACTCACCATGATTTCCAATAATATTGGTCATCATTCCCTGCATATGTCTTGGTCCACGAAAGGCTTGATATACTGTACGTTCACGAAAAAGTGTCCCAATTTATCTGTCTGAATCATTCATTGAACCAAAACTAAGGCATGCAGAAAGTGGAAATTGTCATCAATCAGCCTGATGAACGAGAAAAGAAGGTTACAGTTCTCAAGTGTCGAATCTCGTAGCATGATGGTTTTATATACTCAGAGATTACAGTTAATTTCTCCGAGCTTCGAAATGCTTCGAATAATTTCAACACCTCATATACAGTACTGAAATTGCAGCAAACATTCCAGGAACTGTATTTTTTCAACAAATTATCCGAGCATTAATTTCCCGATTGTCGGAATTGTTTTCGCTGAATTAAAATTTTTTCTTCTTCTTCTTGTGGTTAACGAGAAATGATTCAAGACTTTCTGCGATGAGTCATTCCATCGTCCAGCTTTATTTTTAAAAGTGTTCCACTTCAATCCAAAACCTTTCACGGGATTCTGTCGCATGAATAAGACGAAAAAATTCAGAAACGTACTGTTTTAGTTTGGGGGATCCTTATTCGTATGCCGCGCCGAGATTCCAAAAGCCATTGAAAGAAATACGGTACGACATGGGTATCGAAGCAGAAGAAGAAAAAAGAAGAAATTATTAGCCATTATGCATACCATAAATACAAGACTAAACATACACGTATATGGTATTCTTGAAAGTCGATGATGAGAATAGTATGTCATACAGTACCAGGAATCCATCCATCCGACATATTTACTGCGTCTCTTTTCTATCTCAAACTCGATCGACGACGACGTGGAAAAGAATGCCTCATTTCACTTAATTTTATTTATATTTATTTTTTGTTGCTTGGGGTTGTCTTTCTCGTCGTCGTTGTTGGTAACATGCGTATATGCAGTATGATGAAAAGTTTTTCGAGATAACAAAGACCCCGAAACTCGGGCTTATTCTTTATCTTCTGTGTCAACTTTTCTGAAATCTTATCGGGAAATGTTTCGACTCCTGCGCTGCTGATATACGAGCACAGGATTTTTTCCCTGATACTGTATTCGGAACCTTACATTTCAGAGCTTATTCTAAAGCAACAGGAGCAACGTAAAAAAAGAGAGAGCCTCTCTAGTTGAGGGAAGAAATATGTGAAATTATGCGAATATATATATATATGCTTTGAACTGATTGATTATAGTTATGGGTACATACTGTATTTTATGCAGTATTTGGGGAGCCGTGTGTAAAAAAAGGGACGATTCTCGCATCTCTATATCATTATATACGCGTATCATCTGCTTTCATCCTTTTTTTTTTTTGTGTGTGTCTGGATTTCTTGATATATCTCAGTGAATTTTGGCAGAAAAAGAATCAGAAGGAGCGAGAATTTTATGCGTACTGCAGTGAGTGCAATTGTGTATTTCAGTATATACACTGAACGTCGTATACATTTCCGACGGATCGAGGCTCTTTGTGTCAAATAATAGATTGACGTGACAAAGGTGGATTGATGAGTGCCTGTGTAATGCTTGAATTTGATTCATTTACAAAAAAGACAAACACGTTGTTTTTTATTAAACAGTACTGTACTGGCCTGGTGCTTGTAACCAGCATGCAGCCCTTTTCTTATTCCGCATAATTTCATGTTATTAAATGCTGGCCATGACCGGAATTGAGACTGTACAGTACTGAATTCTTTTACTGTGAAAACTTCTTTTTTTTAATTTTCCTTGATTATATATCGAAAAAATTAATTTTAAAAAAGTCACTGGATTGCGACGATGAGACGCTGGTGTAAACCAAAAAAGAAGCAATATAAAGCATAAATAGACTTCATTGTGAAGTGAAAGAAGATGAAGTTTTAAAATAAGCTCAGTGGAAAACCGACGTTTTTGGAGTTGGTATTATTATTGTCAGTTCCTTCGAGTGATTCGTCATGAAAAATGGACATTGGAACATATATGAACGTAGTAAAAATTAAATTAAAAAGACCAGTTTCCCGGATCCGATATTGCGAGACGGAAATGAAAAAAAAAGAGACAGAAGATCATGTCCGACATCGCTGAGCAGTGCACTAACTCAACTATATAGATGTCACATCTTCCAAGAGGTCCAACTTGATCGAGTTTTCGGTTTAATTTTGGATTTTATGTTTGAAAATGCAGCAATTGACTCAGACGATCACCCCGAATATATACAATATTTATCCCCATCTTGCGTATGTCATTGTCCTAGAATCCTAGATAGTAGGCTTTTCCGAAACCAAAATCTTGAGTCAAGCATAAGTTAAATCTTCAACTACAGTATTTCATACCTTCGTGATGACAATGAAGCGTTGGTGTCCAACTAAGTTTTCCCCGTTTTTGACGACGACGAGGAACTCGAGGGAAAACGATTCTAAACATGCTACGAACGACGCATTTCAGAAAAAAAAATATAGTGAAGCAAATAGCCGAATTTAAATGTGTAGTGTAATTCAACGGGGTAATCTATTGCAGTGACCCCGGATGGCAACCGTAAAGATCTTTGGCAACAGTGCTTTGATGCTTCTTGGCAGATGTCGCTCAACCGCGAGTGCAACTGAAGAAAAAAGTCGTGTCTTCAATTTCCAAAATACTGATTTAGGCATTCATGCAGTGCTTTATGTAAAAAAAAAAACCAAAAACAATCACAGTCACTGCTTCATTACAGGGTTGATTCCGCAATAAAATAATAATAATCATCATGAAAAGTCCATAGTGTGGGACGTGGAACAAATACGGAAGCAAGAATAAGGAAACTAGTTAGGGGATCCTCAAAAATAATGGGATACGACGAAGACGTGGCCCTCGGGCTGGGGATCGCGGGATCCCTCGTCTTCATCCTCGTTGTCGGCGTGTTGTGTCTCGTGTGCTCGTCACGGTTCGTGTCGGCGACGCGTCGAGAAGCTGTTGATTCTCGGGGCAACTGGCGCCGACCCGGAGACCAGGGCCCGGGTTAATTAACGGGCCATTTTACTTCCCTCAGCCCGTCACAAAACAAACCTCTCTGCTCGTCCTTTCATTTTCGGCTCGCCATTCCCCACAGCACATGTGTACGAGGAAACAAATCAGCCGGAAGGGAAACGTTGACAAAGAAAAACTTGAATTTCACGGTGATGAAGCTGGGCCACAGCACCCATCATCATCATCATCAACATCATCGAGCTGGCCGCAGGACTAGTTTTTATATTATGTACGGAAAATTTCCATTTAATTTTCATTCATCACCGTGTAATATGCATTCTTCGCTCTACTCTCGATACATATACAGTATACGGTACATACTGTACGTATATTCTGTTGTGATCGCTTTGCGTGTTGCTCGGGACGACATGAGGACAACTTTTCTCCGAATCGAGATTTTTGAAAACAATAAATAAAGCGCATCTTTTATTCTCTTAAGACTTGATTCTTCCGATGAGTCATCTCTTTTTTTTTTAAATTAAATGTAACTAATTTGCATCTCTTATCATTGGAAGCGTGCATTTTTCTCACTTATACAAGGAAGAACGAAACTTGAAAAAATTTTCAGGCAAATCATAATTCATGACTACTTCTGGTATAGGAAGTTATCTTTCGAAAAAGAAAATGGCAGCTAAGAAGATTGCATGTATTCGATTATCATTCAATTTGAAGCTAGCTTGAATTGAAGAGAGAGAGAGAGGAGGAATTCAACGAGTCAACCATTAATTACAAAATGATGAGGGAAATACTTTACTTCAGCTGTTTTATCCATATACGTTATGAACCACTATACAGTACTTATTGTTGAAGATTAATGTTGACAATGCAGAAACGCGTGTAAATTGTATTTATTTATTTCAGAAATAGTAATACGAATGATATGTTGAGCATATACACTAAAGTATTTATATACACTTTCAAAATTAATGTCAACGTTTCAAACTTCAGAAAAAAGGTTTCTTTTTTTTTTGCAGTTGGTTTTTCGTTGGCTCACTATAGTGCTGCGATTGAATCAATAAGGAAATCTTTGGAAACATTTCAGTTTCATTTTACTGCCAGCAGGAAATAAGCGGGTTTGAAATTCTGCTCAAATATTAAAAACTCAATTTGAAAAGAAAAAAGAAAACGGATTAAAATCGGTGGAAATTCTCCAGCTCATTTATTTATCTTCGATAGTACGATAACTGTTTCCATTTTCAAATTTCCAGCAATTTTGCAAAGAATGTCTTCCGCTGCTCCCTCGAAAATAATCTCTTGATTATGCAAGTCACCATAAATAATGCAGGTGTTCCGGCGGATCAGTCGATGAATTTTGTCAATCGGAAGTTGAAAAACCTTATTCAGAGGACATATTTATGGTTTTGTTGTTGTTGTTGTTGTTGTTGGGGTGTACGGCGATGAAGAAAAGGGGGAACACAAAGAAGACGACAATAATGCTCTTGCCTCATCTTGCAGCACACAGCAGGAAAAACACCGTTCACAGTCTTATTAGTACGTGCATAAACAATGACGGGAACATATTGTGTATGAGGGTGAAGCCATCAGCCCAGCATTATTCGGGGCTGCTGCAAGGCTCATTCCTTTGCACCGCCTGTACCTGTTGAAAACGCGAAAATTGAATGAAAATACTACCTCTATATACAGTACTGTATACTGTACTGTACTATACGGGATATATAGAGTAGATGGCGACATCTCGACCAGAATGACGGAGTTAAACTCACCAAGAGCAGCAGATGCGACTTGGTTGGTAGCTTGGGCGGCTGCGTCCATGCCTGTGCATTATTCGTGGAAAAAAAAAAAAGAAAATGCTGCTGTACTGTACTGTACTGTACATAAGCAGGAATAATCAGAGCATATGTTATTTCACCTCACCATATTATTCTTTACACGTTTATTTCAGTCACCGGACGATATATTATGTTGAGTAAAGTCGCGTATAATAAAGTACGAAATCCTACACGATCCGAAAACATTCGTCGTCCCAAAATGCTGGAAATTAGCTTATGCAATACAGTACAGTACAGTGCAATCTAACAATTAGGAAATTAGTCTATCCTCGTTGTACGAACATTCTGCTGTATAAAACAAACAATTTTGGCTCCGATTTTCACCCTCGTCCTACATAGAGCAAGATGAACAACATGTTTATAGTGCGAGCGAGTTTTTAGCTCTCGAAAAAATGGGCTTGTATTTCATCTCAATTTTTGAGGACAGTACCGATTTTTCAAGACGACAAACTGCTTTTAAATGTGGATTCCACATTTTCATCCTTACAAAAATTGGGGGATGAAACCCGAGTTTTCAACAAACACTTGTTTCAGCATAACCTCCTTTTTCAAAAGACGCAATTTATTAAATGTGCAATTCACGCTTTATTTCATGATGAAGAAATAAAACTTGATTGAAAACTTGCCGCGGCTGGTAAATTTTCTTCGTCTTTAAATTTTGGGTTGAAAATTTCCTTGAAAAGCCAGTGTCTATACTATAGTGAGTTGAAGAAGAAGAAGAAAAAAAACAAAGAAAGTCACTCACCATACTGAGTCTCCCTGACAAACTCTTGGAGGAAACCCTCAAAAATGGACGAACATTGCAAAGCCACGGAGGAGTAGTACAAGGGCCATTCCTCATTCATGTACCTGCGTGTGCGGACAAAAGGGCAATGAGGTATACTGTACTGTATATATGGTACTGATGGTTCAACAACAGGGTCGTCGGGGAACGATTAAAAAAGAATCAGCACAACTGAGGTAGTCGTAATCTGAATATATCTCCCAGCACTCTATATATTATGAAATGCAGCCGTTGGACATTTGCAAGTTGAACTGAAAAAATATGCAAAAATAATATGACCTCCAGGCTTCATCGTGACTTATTTATTATAGGGAATCTGAACGTTTCTTTTTTTTTTTGGTGAAAAATGCGGTAAAAATGGAATGAAATCGGTGATGTTTAGGGTCTCAAAGTATACGTAAGAATAAATGCTGCGCTGAGAGAACATTCATCAACTTCAAAAAAAAAAGGAAGAAAAAAAAGAGAGATAAACTTATCGCTGTCCATGTTCAACCATTCAATTTCTGCTCGAAATGAACCCATCATACTCTATAGTTGCATTTTTATTCCTCAATCATTTTATTCTTATTATTAGGACCCTCATTATTATGCTTCGATGAGTCTTCGTCTATTTATATACAGTATATAGCTCCTGGGGGTCGAACCTTTTACCATCACGAAGTAAATCTTATTGGTAAATCTTCAATAAGACAGCAGCAGCAGCAGCAGTATTGGCAAATACAATGCTACATTTATTTACTCTTTCTAAAATCCAACAAGACTCGGAAAAACAGCACGTAATAGTGTGGTTTTTTTTTATTTCTCACCCAGTAGTGGGCATAGTTGGCCCAGCAGCTGCAGCCCCTTCGCCCTGCACAATAACACCCGGCAAAACGAGGAGAATAATGCTTGCGCATCCCAGCACCGTAACCCAGCAAGTTCTCATGATCTGATCAAGTTCTATCTTCCGTTTTACTCAGGGTTCCTCGAGAAATTAACGAGGAGCTGCAAATGAAAAAAGCAAGCAAGTGCAGAGGGGGGGAAACAAAAAAACCAAACACTCGTAATTTTCTATATATATTGGTATATTACCGCTGTATATTCTTGGTTATATCAATCAATCAATCAATCAGGATCAGAGATCAGCTCGGCTCAGTTCACCACGACGGAATGAGACGAGTCCGTTCCTTCATTTGCGCATATATTTCTTTGCTAATTCCTGCTATGCAAAAGAGAGACAGAGAGAGAGAGAAAAACAAGACACCGTACGATATATGTGGCATGAAAGACAAATGCATGCTTCTTGAGGAGTCAATCAAATTATCCAATGATTGGTCCCTCGTATAATCATACAGTACATGGGCTGCCGAGATTCCCCATCAGCATGCGGTTATTACATGAAGAGATTTCGTGATTGTAGTGAGAGACAACCAATCAATTCCTGAATCCTGAGTGACTGCATGTTGGGTCTTCATCCACTCGATGAGTTTACCACGGAAAACACGCGTGTGTATATTCTCGATTCATGGGAAAATTGACATTCTACGTGCCAAAAAGACACCAAGAAATTGGTGAAGCAGAAAATATAGTTACCATTATCAATTAAAAGTCGTTTCGCACCAGCAGCAGCAGCAGCAACAGGAAGCAGGAAGCAGGAGAAACAAAGTCACGCATTCCTTCATATATTCCACAGCATGGGAATGTTGAAGAAAAAAGTAAAAAAAAAAACCTGCTTTTTCCTTAAAAAAAAAAAAAAAGACTTACGTAACTAGAACAGTAATGAAAGATTACATTGACGAATCGATGTGTCTTACTTTATTTATTTCAGCAGGCGAGATCGAGAGACGCGGGAATGAAGAAATAAATACTGTACCAGGTTTAATTCTACAAATGCTAATGCATATAAGAAAAGAGGCATACTGTATACGGTAATTGAAATCCTTCTCTATGAAGATACTGTATTTGGACACTTACATGGATTATTTCTCCTTTTTGTACACTCGGAATTCATGAGAACCTCAATGAATTACAGTATTTGCATATACACCGAAAGTACTTGGCAGGAAAAAAATTTCCAATTGTGGTGGCAATTAAAATATGCTGTTATTGAGGCTAGATGTGTCAAAGACGTGTTAAAAAAAAAGTCCGTCACACGTGACGTTACTCATATACTGTACTGAACCCTTCATACATGACGTCGCTTTAAACCATTCGTAATATTCACATTTGAAACCTTGGAATTACAGTATTTCAAGTGTACTCATTCTTGTTGATTATACTGTACTGTACTGTAGGATGATGCGACAAGCAACAACACGAAAGAAAACCTAGCTGCTGAAAGTGCATCCTTCGCAGATGATGAAGAGATATTGTATGTGTACAGCACAGTATATCTAAAACAAACCTTGATTGTCCCTTTCAATCTTCCTGTTTGTCGATGGCCTCCAAAGTCCATTACAGTAATATTTCTTACTCAACATCATCAAAGTTCCCTCGCTGGATGTGGACCTCGTTTAGCCGGCCTCGGGGTTGTTCTAATTTGTTGCAATACTTGTACAGTATATGAGAAAAGGTTGAACCAGCAGCGAGACAAATTAGCAAAAAAACAAAACCTGCATGCTTTCCTCGTGTGGCTCAATTTTCTTTTCAAGTAAGGCTTTTACCGTTTTGGAGTTATACTGAACATTATACAAGTTACCGTTCTATTTGAAAAAAAAAAAAGAAAAAAAAAATGTTGATTGGCTCCTTATTCGGGTTTCTTGCATTCAGAACAAGTAGCACTTTTGAAAGTTCGTCTAATTATCCTATCAAAGTTGCACAATATAAATCAATTAGTTCATCGATGCCATTTCACATTATATTTAGAACACATAGCGTCCGCTCATTTGACTCTCCATGCTGAAAGTTCTGATTGATTGAAGAAAAAAAAAACAGAGAAGGGCTTAAAAAAAGGGAAAAAAAATTCAAGAGGGAAATTCAACGATACAACTGCTGACAGCTAGCATTTATTGTAGACAAATTCTATCGTACTTGTACTTGTACTGCTGTACAGCGAACCCTTGGTTGACACACTTTTGCCAGAAATAAACCCCGGTTTGTCAACCAATAATTGATTGCTGCATTCTGAACAAATAAAAAGACGTGTTTTGAGTGGGGGCAACACACGTGAGGAAAACTCGGGATATTTAGAAAATCTTGAAAATAATAATTTAAACTTTTTGAAACCATGACTTGATGTACAGTGTTTACATTACGTGATCTCTTATATTATACAGTATAGAAGGCCACAAAAAATGAATACAGTACTTCAGTGAGGCATCATGAATATATCGCAGCAATCAAATATTTTTCAGCAGAGAATAGTCTTGTTGCTAATATTGGATTGGGGCAATATAAATCGCAAATGGATATCTATTTCATTTCAAAGTCGGATCCACAAGGACGACGAAAAAATAAATTGCAAAAAAAAAAAAAAAACCACCCGCGACTCCTCTTCGTCCGTCACTCATGTCGGTTTTTGGCCAATTTTTGCGTTTATAGGGTGAAGGGCCTTATTTGTTGATGTGTTGAATCATTATTTTGCCTCATTCTTCTTGGCCATTTCCTCCAGCTGTCGGGGGGAAAAGGAAGAAAATAGGTGAAATGATGACAACGAAAAAAAGGAAAAAAAGAAAGAACAGGGTTATTTGATCCTACACCATTATTTGCGCGTGAAGAAGGCTTGCAAATTAACTGACCTGCCAGCTGAACATCCTGCCAACCTCTGGCTGAAATATAAAGAAGGAAGGAAGGAAGTAAAATATATATATACCGTATGTACCACCAAGCAGACGTTTTCAACGAGACCCTCTCATATAGTAAATGCAAAGCTTATTTATTATACTGTACACAAATGCAATCAGAAAAAAAATCAAAGTTTTACTCACCCAAAACTTCGTTGATTGCGGCAACCTTGGCTGGATGTTCCGCTTCAAGAACTTGAAAAGAGACAAGAAAAGAAAATAATTCAATACTGTAACTGAAAAAAGGACGTGTTTTATTCTCCCATCGACGACGAACACCAATCACTTCATTTTCAATAAATCAATCCACACTCAACTGGCCGGGTCATCTGACTTTCAACTATATACATAACATATGCTGGAGTTCGCAAAATAAACATACAAGTTGAGCATTTTCTCGTCATTGACTCATCCGGAAGTTGAGATACAATTTGTCAAGTCAAGTTCGTAAGAAATTATTTTTGAAAAATTGCACTGACGGATTATATAAAGGTGAAATTATATCTCGATTCCGAGTGACATCTATTCAAAAAAGTAAATAAAATAAAATAAAATAAAACTTGTTATAATAATACAGAGCAACGAAATTGATCACATATCGCGATATATATTTTTAAAATCATCTTTGTATTCCGGGGTGAGTTTCTTTTTTTTTTTCAATTGGTCGGCGAATATAATCACGAAACGTTGCCACAGCAGTCAATAATTTCCGCTCGAAAGAGAGATTACAGTGTATATAGACAACTTTAAAAGTTGCCTCATTTGCTGTACTTGTTAAAATAATGTCTGTACGTCTGCCGCAATAAAACGGAATATGCGCAAAAGTGACAAAGAATTACGCAAGAAAACAGCAGGAAAGAAAAAAAAGAAAGAAAGAAAGATGAAGATGAATTACTCAGCATTATTAGGATATAGATGAAAAGTATAGTCTCACTCACGGGTCATTTTGGCGTAGATAAAGTCCTTGAAGAGCTTCTCGAAAATCTGCGTGCAATAAAGCAGATTCCGGGTGTAGCGAAAACTCCCATTCTCGACGACTGGCGGGTCGCGAAAGGTCAGCAACGGGTTATTGTAATGGTTGTTGTAGCTATAGGGATTCGGGGCTCTTTTTTTGTTGGTTTGTTTGTTTGTTTGTTTCATGTCATGATGTGTGCATGCATATATAGGCGTAGGAAAAGGATGAGACAAATGATACGAACCAGGAAATATAAGCATCATTTCTTATTGCAATATATCATCATCATGATACGTATTCCATCTATTATACAGTGTGATATGTGGCTAATGAATAAGAACCTCGTCTTACACTGAACACATCATTATTGTTATACAGTATACAATACTGTACTCACCCAGAATAATTATAGGTTCCTGCTGATGCAACAGGAATCTGTGCAGCCCTTCCAAAGGCCACGACCAGCATCAGCATCAGCAGCAGCAGTGAAAGCAAGGAAAGGACCGCAGGCTTATTTCCCATCATTTTCTATCTCTCCTTATTTCCTCTCAATTGCCAATACCTGACCAACACTCAATGCAATACAGTATCCTGCTCATGAAATAATCGGTCTACTGAAGAATCGCGGAAAGTTGGGCTCCCCTTTGTATAGCCCTTCCTTTGCAGGGGGTGGGCGTGACTTGAGAGAACTAAACAATGTTGGATCCAGACAAATAAACGTGATTCTTGGCAGTGGACACACAGTAAAGTAATTAATTTATATTACGCTCACGTTTGGACCTGTATTTTGTTTTCTATACATTTTTCTTTTGAATGCCCAACAACAACAAAAAAAGGCATGTTGAAAAATGAAGGGTGACCTATACTGAGGCCACTAGAAATAATTGTATGGATGGGCTGCACGCAGACACGACGTCAGCAAACAATCAACATGCGCGAGACTGATGTGTGCTCTTTTCAGGAGCCATGTGCGTAATAATTGAGAAACAAGAGAAATCAATTTGGTTTTAATATTGTATTACCTCAAAAGAAGGTGCATTTTTTTTTTTTTTGAAAATTAAATTCTTCTGCTCTTCGCAGTTTGTGTGTGCTACAAACTCCATCGTGGGTGCTTCTGCACGCCTATGGCTTACATGTACAATACGCTTGTCAATGCGACACCACCTCGGCTTCTAGAAGTGTAACTGACTCTCGGCGTGCTTTACAAGCGCGTGTGTAGGTGTCGCGCATGTACAAGCAAACCCAGGACTTCCTCCGCTCCTCCTCTTCAATTGCTATACTGTATATAGGCTGTATGGCTGGTTGGTTGAAGAATAACCAGGACGGTATATAGCGTGATACAGTATAGCATAGTAGCAGCTGCAAACGAAAGCAGCAAAAGTAGAAGAAGAAGAAGACGACGAAAAGGAAGAAGAAAAGATGAAAAAATAAAATGAAAGAAGACGAAAGAAAGAAAGGAATGCCCTGCTTCTGTCTTTTGTTTTCTCCGCCCCCCCCCCCCTGCACCCGTGTGTGCTGTTGTCCCTGTGCCAAGAAAACGGTCGCACTGTGTTCCATCCGGAATATGATGAAGAAAAGAAAAAAGGAAGAGGAATTGGGACACGGACCCGACGTCGCGAGGACAGAGTTAGCAGACAGACAGACAGACAGACAGACAGCTGCTCGGGTTGCAGACCGGCAGCAGGGTGTGTGCTGGTGCGTTACGCAGTCGCACTCTCTCGAGCGTGGTGCTGCCGCCCTTCTTCGTGTTGTTTGTTGTTGTTCGTATCGTCTTCTCTGCCATGGACACACTCGACAGCTTGGGTGTTTGGCGTGTGCCGCGGAACAAACCAGCACCCTGTGATGGATCCAGGCATGCACATCTGCTCCCTTCCCCCTCCCTTCTTTGCTCTCTCTCTCTCTCCCTCTGCGCTGCTCCACACGCACACACACGCCGCTCCTCATCCGCAGACGTGCTCTGGTTCCCTCGCTTCACGCCTGCTCTGCGACCACCACCCCACGCCACGCCACGCCACCCCGACCGGGTCGGCAGCAGGTCGGCAGCAGCAGCAGCAGCAGCAGTATAGCAGCAGTGCAGTGCAGCAAGTCAATGTTGGCCCTATTTGTTTATTGTTTTGTTTATTCTTTCGTTCGTTCGTTCGTTCTTTCTTTCTTTGTTCTCACATCATCATGCTCTCTATATTCTTCTCTCCACATCAGTGTCAGTGCTGCCTTCTTTGGCTGTTTCCTTTTTCTCATCTTCCCCCGATAATTTACAGCAGCAGCACTCCCGCCACACGCACTCACTCATCTCGAGAGAAGAAGAAAAAAAAAGAGAGAGGAAGGGAGAGAAACACAAGTGCTGTGGTTGTTGTTTGGCATTACGCGGTGTGCTGATGGTGGCCTGAGTGACTCGATATCGATCGCGAATGTGACGAACAGGACATTTTCATTGCGGATAATCTGAGACGAGTGTGTGTGTGTGTGTGTGGACAGACGATCGAGAGAGAGAGATGGCGAGCGAGAGTGAAAACAACAAGGCCGAGAGCAAGAGCAAGAGCAACAACAACAACAGCTGTAAGAGCTCCGCCATCACGAGTCAAGGGCGGAGAATGATGAATTGGAGCACCAGCACTGCCTGCTGCTGCTTGGGGCGGTGAGATAATGAGAGGAGGAGGAGGAGGAGGAGGAGACAGCAGAGGCAGTGTCAAAGAAGAACGAGAAAGACGGGACCAGGGACAGTCTTGGGCAGCAATGTCCGCCACGTCGACGTCCTCGTCTGACAAGTTCTTGTTGACTCGGAAAACATGGCGCTACATGCTGGACTCTGGCAGGCGAGTGTCGCCACCACCACCACCAGGACACTCGACTTCAGGCACCAGCAGTCATTTTACCAAATACTCGGTAGCTGCACAAGAAGAAGAAGAAGAAGAAAAAGAAGAAGAGGAAGAAGAAGGACATCATCAACAACAACAACAACAACTGGCAGAAGCAGAACGAGGTGGTGGTGGTGGTGGCACGACAGGAGCAGCAGCAGGAGGTGCAACGATTGGCGGGCCTTCCGAGGCAGAGTTGCAGAGGATTGCAGCCGAGTTCCAGAGGGTGTGCGAGGGAGAGGCGGAGTTTATCCAGGCCGAGGACGTGGTTGCCCGTGCGAGGGCCGCCCTCAAGGCGCGTCGCATCAGTGCCGCCGCCGCCGCAGCGGAGAAAAGGGGCATCGGCGGCGGCGGGGGCACCAATAAGAAAGACCCTCTGTCGATGACGACACCCCACGGGACAGACACCATCACGTCTGCTAGCACCTCTGCCAGTACCACCACCACGCTTGCCTCGACGGCAATGGCGCCCGTGACAGGAGACAGAGCCAAGCTCGTGCTCGGCCCCGGCGGCAGTCGAATCATCACCTCAGTAGGCGGCAGCAACGCGCATGGCTACTCTACAGCACTTGCATCTGCATCACAGCAGCAGTCGCAGCAGCAGTCATTACTGCAGTCAGCGCGCATGTCGGTGGTGCAACCCCATCTTCCTCCTCCTACTGCACTTGCACTTGCACTTGCACCACCACCACCACAACAATCTCAACAACAACCTTCTCCTCCTCCTCCTCCGCCTGCCCGCGCGCGCGCGTCCATCGCAGTGCAGGTCGAGCTGGGCGGGGACAGTGGGAAGGAGGCGGAGCCCGTGCCTTTGGACCGGTCCACTCACGACGGCTCCAAGCGGTCCTCGGCCGACTCGGGCCTGTCCGAGTCCACGCTGGAGACCATCAAGCGCTACCTCAAGCTCGTGCGACGCAATTCCCGCACGGACAAGGAGAAGAACAACCGGTTCAAGAAGGTCAACTACGACCAGAGTTTGAGGGACATCAAGGCCAAGGGCGAGATGTCCGTGACGATTGACGACGACGTCAACAAGGGCGTGCAGGCCACGGAGCCCTTCCAATTGGACAAGTTCCTCTGCGAACTGGTGCCCCGCAAGTTGAGCAGGACGGGCTCGAGCATCATCATGCACACGCCACCAGGCTCCTCCTCCTTTTCCTCATCCAGCAACATCACCACCACCACCACCACCAACAACAACAACAACGTGTGTGATAATAATGTGGCGGAAGGCGGCTTTTCCGCTCCCTCGGGGCCATGCTGGGGAGCCCCCAATGCAAGCGGTGGTGGTGGTGGTGGTGGTGGCGGTGCAGGGGTAATTATTGGTCCCAGTGGCAGTGCGGGACGCCAATCCTGGCGCCACTTTGCTTCCCCTGGCAGCCATTACCATTCGCCGTCCTTGGACGCAGGCCGCCAAAGCACCGACACTGGCCATCAGGTTCAACGCTTTTTTTTTCAATCCCTCCTCGAATAAGATGCAAACTAGCTGTCATTTCCACACGTACCTTTGGATTTCAATAATTCAATTGAAGAAACCTTTATATATATACAGCAACACTTGACAGTGTTTCCAAAGCTTCTTCCAATTGCCCTAAATTGCCGACTCACGCACTATAGCCGCCCCGGAATGTTTCTTTCTCAACTCTTTGTTGATTCATTTGAAACCTCTTTTAAAAAAGAAACATACTACATTTCTAAACCAGCAAAAACATTCGCTGAACCCCATTCTTTGGTTAGTTCCCACCCTTCCACCCTCAAATAACATATATTGTGATGGGTTAAAAATGCATTAGACTGAGGAATATAAAAAAACAAAATGCAAGTACTGTACAGCAGTACCGTATATGTAACTCGTGTGTTGGGTTCGGGTCCGGGTTGGGTACCACAGAGCCAGTGGAGCAGCAATCGGTCCAGCGTGGAGATGGACGCCTGCGACGACGACGTGTTCCAGCAAAGTGGCGGCGGCGGCGGCGGCATGATGATGATGATGATGATGATGAGTAGTAGGGAAAGTGGTGGCGGCTGCGGCGGCGGAGGAAGCAGCACGCTGTCCAGTCCTGTGTCGCCGCTCAGCCCTGGACCCGTGTCGTCCCCACCGCCTCTGCACTTTTTCGGGCCTGCTGCCACACCGGCGGCGGCGGCCAGGGCATCAGTGTCTCGACGTGGTGTCGGCACCCCGGACTACTGGGCGGCAATGACCGCCACCGCCACCGCCGACCCCCAGCAATCGCAGCAATTCCCGGCGGCGACGGGGCCAACCAACAACACTATGATGGACAGCTTCAGCTACAGTTACAGCTGGAGTGGCGCCTCCACCCCGTCTTCCACGACTGTCGTGGTTGGCGGAAGCAGTGGTGGTGGAGGAGGAGGAGGATGGGGACGCGAGGCCGCCGCCAGGGTCCTCACGTCCCCGCTGCACCATTTCCAGCAGGCCTTCTCCGCCGCCGCCTCTCTTTACGGCGGCGGCGCCGAGGAGCACCAGCATCCGGGAACCCTTATTGCGGACGCCACGCACTCATCCCGTGAGCTATTTAGAACGAAAGAAAGAAAGACAGACAGATAGAAAGAAATAATACTGTCACCAGCACTCACTCGTTGTATTTTTTTTTTATTCTCCCTCGCATTCTTATATGATGGGAATTTTCAAGACGAACAACAGGTTTCATTTTTAAAGATCGTTTCGTCAGACGACGTTGAATCGCGCTGTCATTCATTATTACGGCTATTATTGAAGCATTGGTTTGCTAAAATTAAGGCCAGCATCATAGAGGAAATACATTTTGAGCTCGATTTTTTGTTTCTCTGTTGTCTGCATGCTCAAGACAATACGGGACATTCTTCGAGAATGCTAGGAATTTATCGCAAAACATCCGTGCAACTGAAAAAACCACAACAAAGGATGCAATCGATCCTTGTCACACAAACATTTGGAGATGATTCAAAACTTGATTCTCTTTCGATGAAAAATGAACTTTTGCCTTTTTTTTTTTTTACTTTGAACATGCATCACTGTATGAGAAAGTTTCTACAGAGAAAAACCACCGAGAAATGGAGGTTGGTTTATATCTTACCCTCTTAGCTGATGGGGATGCAGCAACACGGCAGCGCGCATATATGAGCTAGGACAATCAATCATTCACTTGTGATAGTGCCCTAGCTGTACAGTACTGTATTTACTAAAGTAACTCGACGTGCGTCTTTTCTCTGAAAATCAAGGCAAAAAGATGAAGGGTATGCGTGAACTTTGGGTACGGATTCGTTGCAAAATGATTCCATCAAACCATTGCAGTTCATGCACGTGCTGTACATGAGTCACTGGAGTAGTGTACCAACAAAACAAAATGTATTGAGGATGTTATTTGGTGCCAGTAAGTCTCTAACTGATGGGCAATGCTTTTCATTAGTTTATTCGGTCCCCAGTTAATTTTTTTTTTATCAATTAACATCTTCGAGAGAATTTGGTTTTCACTCAGCCTGTCTTTGACATTTGGAAAAAAAAAAAGAGACATGCATCTCATCTGAGGGGGTGTGAAACTTGCGTGAATACAGTGTTTTACACGGCTAATACTGAACCTGAGAAAGTTTTAAAATCGACCTCACTGCTCAATCCAACCCATCAGAGGCAAAAAGAGAAAAAACCGGGTCATCGCGTTTTTCTTGCTCCAAAAGTTCTCAGAGAAAAATGCAATTTTTTCCACTACTCTGTACTGTATATATGCGTATCACCTACGGTCTTTCATTAAATGATGGACGACACATTTTGTAAAAAAAATAAATAAATGCTATACAGTATTACAGTACTTTTTTTTAATTTTTTTGCACAAGGGTTGAAAAAGAGAGCTTTAGGGATGTATTCGGCGATCAAAATATAAAGCTGAATCCATATACATGTCTTGAATGCTGGGTACTATATATAAAACAATTACATTTTTCATTTTATTTCCCATTTTTGCTGCTAATGAGATACTACAGTATATAACATGAGGAAAGTTGAAAGTCTAATACTGTAGTATCAGACAGCTTGAAGTGATTAATTTATGAAAGAATAAAGAAAGAAAGGACAAAAAAAAAAACGATCAAGGCATATATTCTTTGTTCTTTATCTATCACAGCAAATAAAAGGGATGAGAGAAGATGCGGATCTCACCACGAGTATTGGAAATTCTTGTGCTATACTGCTGTGTTTGGCAGCAGGGGTGATTGTTGATTGATGAGGATGTCTCAGCTTTTCGTGCCACACACGTATTCATTATAAGGAAGTCTTGAAGAAAATGCACTATAGAAAGATAATAATAACTTGATTGTCGTTTTTTTCCTTCTTATCTATTTTTTTTATATTTGTTGCTGCTGCTGCCCTCTTCTCTACTCCGGCACTGTGTGGCGTTGGTGTTGGTGGTGGTGATGATGCAGCCACAGCCACGGCCACGGCCACGGCTGCAACGGCGGGCAGACGTGAGCAGCATCAGGCGAGAAGTGCAGCCACTGTGCAACACGCCTCCAAGATGGTGGCCAAGAAGATCTGGAGAGGCCGGTCCAAGAGCCGACAGCGAAGCTCGGCCCCGTCCCCGTCAGCCATTATTGGCCCGTCCCCATTGCACTGGCAACCCATGGTGAGTGTGTGTGTGTGTGTCCTGATGATGATGATGATGGTGGTGACAATAATGGAAAGGCCTCACTCGAGCACGAATCACCGGCTCATTGGAGCACCAATGAGGAGTCTACAACAACAGGACTATATGCAGTATTATATATATAGATGATCGTATATTATTAGCACAAGCAGTTTAATCAAGTCCAGCACAACAGTTAATATGGCCAATTCATGCTTTAAAAAAAAAAAAGAAAAGAGGAGAGACTCCGGCTTTTTTTTCACGTGTAAGGTACAGACATTGCCATGTATATAATGTATAGGTCAATATATGAGCAATAACAATAGGGCTGCTAAAAAGACTGGATCAATAATAAGGGCGTCTATATGAAATATTGAAAATTAAATATAAGCACAACGTCGGGCTGCTGCTGGGATTATTGCTGTTCAAGATTATTGCATTCCAAGGTGACTTGAAAATCCCACAAGAAGAGGAAGATAGGAACTTTTAATAATACTGTAATAATAATGAGAGAGCAGTCAACCCCCGAAAAGGGCAAAAGCATAATAGTAAGTGAGCAAATTTGAGAAAGATCAATATAGAGTTTTCCAGTTATGGCAAGTTCAACTGCGTTTGACGCATTTACTGTACAGTACTTTTACCCCTTTTCATTTTCGAAAATACTGTGCTGTAAAACTGATGTAAGACATATAATCGATATCGTTGAGAAAAGGCCGCAATAATGCACTCTGACCTGACACAGCCATTCTCAATACAAGACACAAGTACTGTACTATACTGATTCAATTCCATGTCTGTGTCTTCGTGCCTAGCATCACGACGAATTTTCAATTGTGAAAAGACTAATTTATGCATTCTGAGTAATATTGCGTCCATATAGACGCTATATTGCGAATTGAATCGCTCTTTAACTAGATTGCACAGTATGCAACAAAGGGGATTAAACTCTTTTCCATGACTTTTCTGCAATATTTCAGTTACTAATGAAAATAAATAAATAAACATCCATTTCGCTGATTAATTTGGTTCAAACTCCACGTACTGTACTGCTCTTGTGAGCGACGTGTTATTCTGCCGGAAAAGGTTGCCAATTTCCTTCAAGTACTGTATGTGAAAATCAGGTTCTACAGGATTACTCTCTCCATTATCATATTCAAGAGAGTGCTGAATATTTGCACAACTTCGTTTTTAAGAATCTTATTGATGCACCGGTGTTTTTGGTGTGCTGGTCCCTATAAGTTTAATTGTTGTAAGGAGGTTTCACCGGTCTACACGTGGGGGAATAATACTGTGAATCACGCTGTACAAAATGCGAATTTGCTTCAAATCTTTTGCATCCCAGAATTCAATGAATTTATCGGGGATTTTCACTGCTGCATGTGGAGAATTGCAGGTTCTATCCGTTGAGCGATTAAATTTGCCTATACTGTATACGAGTTTGGGAGGAAACACGGAAAAGAAAATATGTGAAAAGTAATTTTGTGAGAAATTTTCTGCGTGTGTCACGGTGAATGGAATTTTCCGGGACCGCGAACAAGTGCAAGATTAAATCAAAACAAGCCGGAATGCCTTTTTGTGGCAACGAACAAATAAAATAAAATAGAATAAACAGAAACGAGGTGTCGAAACTGGCAAAGCTTACACGAAAATACAATTTTCTTTCGCACGTGCATTTTCGAGTACTACATTGCGTAGTACTTATACTGTGTAACATAACATCAGCTGTATACGTACACGCGGATTATTTGGGTGCTAATCATTCGAAAAGCCAAGGTTCTGATTCTGATTCGGTTTTTCGTCAATAAGAGACTTTTTTCAGCTGGAGCCTTATTGTCAAATTTTCTGCTCCCATGAACGAGTTGTTAGTTTCTCTAATAATAATAGTAATAACAATAACCTGACCGTCAGCAGCAGCAGTGACTATACAAGGAAAACTTTGCACAGCACGTTGAATTTTATTTTCAAATTTCTTTCGAAAAGCACTGCTGGGACTGGGTTATTTCTTTTTAATTCACCTCAGAATAAAAAAAAGAAAAATAATATAAAATGAGTTTGTTATTGTACTGTGTATCATTTGTGTCAATGCTTCTCATCGTTGACCGAACTCTTTCAATTTTTTTTTATTTTTAAACCAGAGTTTTCCATCGTCTCAGTTTTATTTATTTATTTTTCTTCGCTTTTTCCCCCCATCATGTCAGGGCAAGAACCAGTGGACCAATGCGTGGGGCAGACAGGTGACCCTGGGTGACACGACCCTGTTGCACTTGTGCGAGGCCGAGCGCCTGGCCCTGCAGCAAATTGCGCTCAGCCGCCTCCACGACCTCAACCTCTCCGTCACGGTCAACATTCCAAAAGGTTCGTCTGCTGTCGTGACTTGAATGACATTGCAACATCCACTCTGCTAATCGAAAGGAATCTATCCTGTACTGTATATGATAATGCTGTGTTTTTTTTGGTTATTGTCTGTCTTTGGGTTACTTATTGACTATATTTTGGTTTCTTTCTTTCGGATTTCTTTAAATATAAAGGACATAAGATTTTTGTAATTGATTTGGTCGTGTTGTAATTGCAAAAACAGGGGATTACAAGTTACACTCGAACCTCGTATTCCAACTTCAAGGGACAATAAGGAAATAAAAACAGTCGAGTTCTTCAAATAATTCAGGTTATCGGAGCTGCTGGGAAACGACGATTTAAAAAATGAAAGATAGAAAGAAATGACAGCAGGAAATTAAATTGGTGATTTTCTATAGGCCTTGGATTGCTTCTTAAATGAGTTGCTGAATTTGGAGGCAGCAGCAAGGGTTCTTCATCCGTCCAAAATTATGTCTTCTCTTTCATTCAGACCACATCCAGCTATATGCACTTTTGTTGCTTTTTTTCTTCTTTTCTTTTCCTGCGTCAATGAAAGAATGTCCCAAATACCTCCACAACATTTGATTCAAGTAGCTCTTATTCTGAGAAAGGAAAGCCTTTTGAGTTGTATTGGGAAGGCTTATTTAATGATTAATTGTTTATTTTGCGGGAATTCAGAAAGGACGGGAAAAAATTATCCGGCATTTGGAGGTTAATGGAGTTATCCCAGTTCAACTGTGGTTAAGAAATCCCTTCATGTCCTATGTTGAGGATTCCATCAAGAAAAGATCTCAACACAAATTTAAGAAGAAAATATTAGAGATTAGAACAGTTTGGAGGAGAAATAAAAATGCGGAATCCGCCCGGGACAAGGCAGGGAATCTCCGGTCAGATTCCAAAAAGAAAAGTAATGAATATATTTCTTTGATTTCACACAAGTCCCAAAGATACACAAGAGAAATTTAGAAGCTTACATTTGAATTTCCTCTCAGCAAAACTCTGTACGTGGGAAGATGCTCCAAGCCACAACTTTTGATGCCTGGTAGTGATAAAGGGTTGATTTTAAGCTTTTATTAATTTCATGATTTCTCCTTGATCCACGATGTGGATCAAGGACAGGGGTTGGCGCCAAGGCATCTGATTGGCTCAACAAAGTCGAGTCAAAGACATCTTGGCGCCAGTTTTTGATTTTTTTTTGGAGGGGGTAAAAGTTTGTTAGCGGATGTCTCTGGCAGTTTCTTCTTCTTCTTGGGTGGATTTTCCACTCTGTTAATTTTTTATTATTCCACATTGATTTTATCAAATTTATTTATTATATTAATATGTGTCTTGGGTCCCCAACATCCTTGAATGTATAATTGAAGTTGGTGTGGTAAAATGCAAATTGTTGGTGAGTAGCCTATATATATATTGTAGTTGAGGAGGAATGAGCATCCCAAGCAAATGACGAGGCATTTAATTCAAATGTTGCAACATTGTAGAGTACAGTACAGTATTAACATATGATCAATTTCAAAGTGGGTTGCGAGTAGCATTCTGGACACTGAACTTGAGCATTTATGGAAATATTTTCCAATGTTTATATCTAGTTTTGAACCATCCATCATATTTCTTTTGGTTGCTATAATGAAACATTTCTTTCAAAATTCCTACTTATTGAGCAGCATTTCAACATGAAAATTCCAGATATACAATACGAACATGATGAAAAATTCTTGAATTCGACTTTCTGATTCGAAGATGGAATCTTGATCACAGATGCGCCAAATGTTGAACTTTCAGGAAAACAAAAATAAAGTACAGTATAAAGTAAAGTATACGTACTGCTCGAGTGTCAATTGGCTTTACAGGAATTTGTGACAAAATTGAGGCCTTATATGAAGAGAAATTTCGGATATTCACGCAGTTCAATGCTGTCGGTGTCTTTGAATATTTTTCTTTTCGTCAAAGAAAAAGAAAACGCGTGAGGATAATTCCGATCGATGATGAAGTTATTGGAGGGACTGTTGAAATTTGGAATTTTTTCTCTCTCTCTCTCTCTCTCATTCACTACTGTATACACCCTTCAGCACACGTCTTGACGATGCCAACATGCAGCAGCAGTAGCTTGAGTCGTTTTGTTTTTCCCTTTCTTTTTCTCAGAACCTGCTTCTATTTCCGGTTTCTTTGTTTGCTCTTGCTCGAAAACTGATGGTTTCCATAGTATCTCTCTCTCTCTCTCTCGTCATCCGTTCTTCCAGCGAAAGTCTGTGTTCAATAACCGCTGGAAGCCAAGATCGAGACTTTGTGAATACTGGCTTCTTCTCTAAGTGAACCCAACCCGTCTTTCGTTAGTTGCCGACTTTTGCTGATGGTCAGTATAGTTGCTGATATATAAAACAAAAAGGGATATTATTGGAACGGAAATCTCAAGTATACAGAATTGTATATGGTGCTGCTGGGGGCCCAACATTCGGCGGTGATTCGACTTGAACATATTTGGAACTAAAATGAATCTCCACCGACATCAGGACAAAGACTCGAGTTAATACACCTATACAGTATTCAAAATTTCAAGAAAAATGGCAAAACGATTGTTTTTGATATCTTCGGCAGAAATTGAGCTTTTTATATTCACGAAAATTGAAAATAAATTATGATACCAAATTGGATCCTGATGTACTATACATTGAAAAAAATTTTTGATTCGGAAACGACAGATTTTGTCCTTATTTTTTAAGAGTTCTTTCCATATAACGAGTGAACAGGATAATTGAGGACTTGCGTTGGTTCTTTGTTTTTTTTTTTTGCGGCTATTTTTGATGCCAATAAAACTGAGATATTGCTGTGCTGTTTTCTTCTGCACTCTTATTTTCTGTTCCTTGGAGTTGATAAAAATAACTTATCAAGTTTGGGGGGGAGCCTTCCTAATTTTTGGTCAATAGGAGAGTCACTTGAATATACTCTGATTAAAAGTTAGAGGAAAACGTGATCCGGCATGCGGATGTTCCAATAACTTATTAGAGACAAGGTACAAGCGCCAATTACGTCCGCATCTCGCAGCCCATCTGTATTTTAATGCAGTGTTCCCAACTTTTTTTGTTTGTTTTGCTATTGGACCAGCAAATTTTAACAAAATATTTTGCGGACCGGGAAATTGTCATAAAATTTTCTGCGGACTGGCAAACATCCATATGATTTTTCAGAACCAGGGACAATTTTCGAATACCTGCCATAAAGTCCTAAAAGCAAACTTGGATTAGTGAGCAGGTATATATTGGAGGGTGTGGGTGAAATTTGCTGCAGTTGAACTTGCCGCACTTCAAGTTGCTGCACCCAAACTTGCTGTTACTGCAACCTGAAGTGACTGCAGTCACAAGTTGCTGCAATTATTTCTCACCATAGTCACAACTTGCGGTAGTTGTAAGTGGCCACTCTTTCAACTTGCTGCACTTGATGATTAATTCAGACAGTTCTAGAACTTTTAAAAACTTAATTCACAACAGAACATGTTTGCAATTGAAAACAAGTTATATTACAATAAGATGAAAAGGGGGGGGGGGGAGCCTTCCTAATTTTTGGTCAATAGGAGAGTCACTTGAATATACTGTACTCCGATTAAAAGTTAGAGGAAAACGTGATCCGGCATGCGGATGTTCCAATAACTTAGGGACAATAAGGTACAAGCGCCAATTATGTCCGCATCTCGCAGCCCATCTGTATTTTAATGCAATGTTCCCCAACTTTTTTTTTTTTTTTTTGCTATTGGACCAGACAATTTCAACAAAATATTTTCCGGACTGGAAAATTGTCATAAAATTTTCTGAAGACTGGCTAACATCCATACAATTTTTCAGAACCAGGGACAATTTTCGAATACCTGCCATAAAGTCCTAAAAGCAAACTTGGATCAGTGAGCGGGTATATATTGGAGGGTGTGGGTGAAATTTGCTGCAGTTGAACTTGCCGCACTTCAAGTTGCTGCACCCAAACTTGCTGTTGCTGCAACCTGAAGTGACTGCAGTCACAAGTTGCTGCAATTATTTCTCACCATAGTCACAACTTGCGGTAGTTGTAAGTGGCCACTCTTTCAACTTGCTGCACTTGATGATTAATTCAGACAGTTCTAGAACTTTTAAAAACTTAATTCACAACAGAACATGTTTGCAATTGAAAACAAGTTATATTACAATAAGATGAAAAAAACCTTGCCACCAAAAATGAAATGCACATCATTTAGCCACCAATACTACCAGTTCAGGATGAATGAATTCATTAAAACCTCCTCTATATATTCTAAAACTTTTCACACAGCAGAATGTTTGCCTAGTTAAGAAGTGGAAGAATGTGGGAATTCCTTTTTTTTTTCCTGAAATTTTAGTCAGTGAGCAATGGCAAGTGGCTGCAATTCATGTAGCAAGTTGTGATAGCAGCAAGTCATTACAGTGGTGAGTTGTTGCAGCGGCAAGTTGTGACAGCAGCATGTTCAACTGCTTGCAGCAGGTTGGGTGTGTGGCAAGTTGGAAAGCAGCAAGTTTCACCAACACCATATTATAGAATGTCTTTAAAGAAAATGGAAAGGTGTTCTTCAAGAAAAAGGCCTCTCAATCTGGAGCGTATAAAGTGTAATAAGAAGTAAAGCCAACTTTTATTTATTACTCAGGTAATTTCAACTACTGTACCATTTCCCCCAAAATTTCAGGTAAGTAACAGCAATAACAGACTTCACTATAGTATTCCTTTTATAAATGCATCATGGTGATTATTTTGGTGAAGAAATTTCCCCGCAGATTGTAGCAAACAACTTGTGCGGACCTGCGTTGGTTGGTCCGCGGATCACGGGTTGGGAACACTGTTTTAATGTGCTGTAAGTGAACAATGAAGCTTTGCTGGAACATTTCATGCTATTTATTTTTTGACGTGCGATACACAGTATTTTACGATTTTGATTAAGATAAAATTTACTATAATCCACCATGATGACTTGCATGCATGCAGCCATATAAAGGGGATTTTCCATATATACGAGTATAGTGATGTACAGTACATAAAACGAAGTGGTCAATTTCAAAATCGGTATACTGTAGTTTTACCGTCATTGATGATGATGATGATGATGAGCGATAATTCCGAGTCAATCGGATTGTACGTCGTGCCTTCACATGATGGACTGCATATGGTGAATATGTCTCATCGGATAATATAACGGACTTCCTTCCTCTCTCCCTGCCTTATTATTCTCCAATAACAAAATGTCTTTTGATCGATGAAGACGACGAAATAATTACACAGTGTTTTATATTTTATCCCTCTATACTGTCTCTGTCGATATTTATACATTTTATATTAATTTGCATAAATGTTACTCCATTGTGTGTACTTGTGCAGAGGTGGACAGCAGTTGCAGCTCGTCGTCGTCAGCCGGGCAAAAGCCCAAGCGTCGCGCCTACTTGCTCAAGCGAAAGGCCGTCTCCACAACTGGCTCCCTCACATCTTCCAGCCCAGGTCAGAGGAGGATGATGATGCAATCATTCATTCATTCATCCTTCATTCCTTCATTCAGCCTCATCCTCCTTGTTTCCTTCGTCTTTTCCTGTGTGTGTGTGTGGTGGGGTATATTATAGTCCACGTATACCAAAAGACTCTTTATTTGTTGCGTGATGATGATCCAGCTGAGAAGTAAAGTGGCAGGACTCGACGAGTTACCTCAGCAGCAGCCCAGCTATAGGTCACGCGCGAGAGAGAGGAGAGCCCACATCCAGCTGCAAATATCGGGTCGCATGACCGACACAACAGAACAATAAGCGCCACATCTTTGAGCAACGAAAAAGAAAAAAAAAAAAAGAAAAAAAAGAGCGGGTAAATGAAAGAGAAAAATCGCGGACGAGTTTCTCCCGCATTCCCGACACACACACACACACACACAAGAGGTGTTAAAGCAGTGATGCCCCTCAGAAAATCAGCAGCACTCGCATTATGTAGCAACAGCAACAAGAAAACAAAAGAAGGAGAAAAAGCCTTTTTTTTTTCTTCTTCTTTTTGCGTGCAAAAAAAGTACAAGGCAAAAGTCGAAGAAGACCAAGAAGAAGAAGAAGAAGAAGCAGATGCAGATGGTGGTCTAAGTGACGCCAAGTGTTTCCTACGTCAAGGGTGTCGGAATGTTGTTGATTCTGACAGGAGCGGAACTTCACCTCGGCTCGGGTCGAGGTGAACTTCCTTTCCCATCACCCATTTTCTTCTTATTCTTCTTATTATTCCTTATTCCAGCTACTTCTTGTTCTTGTTCTTCTTCTCCTCTGCGCACTTTTCCAGCAGCTAAGTGAGCCGGAAAAAATGCCCCCTGTTTTTTTCTCCTTCTTGTGTTATTGTGCATATTCATGTATACAGTACAGTACAGTACAATATATATACTGTACTGTATATACATAAATAATGCGCTGGATGGTGGGGGTCTGCAAACCTTTCCGCATTCCTGGAAACTTGCCAGCTTCTCCTTCTTCGTTTCCCCATAGGCGACCAAAGATCGATGAGATCCGTTTATGGGATCGATGGGATTTCATTTACTCAGTTCCCCGGGGGAGGAAGGGAAACTGTCTGGGCGACGTCTTCTGCTTATACATTATTTCCTCGAGTCACTCGACGACGACGACGAGTTGCTCCACTTTCGAAAAAAAAACAGAAAGCTCAATGTTTTTCTTTTTTTGTGTGACGGGGTTATTATTGACCTCTTTTAAATCCTTTTCCGGCCCTTTCATTTCGTTTCGCTTATTAGTACAGCTTATATACTGCTGCACGTGTATATACTGTATCACACGCAGATGGAGAGAATCTCCGAGTCTTGGCCCATCACACACACACTTTTGAGACAGTTTTCTCTTCTTTTTCGTCTTCTTTCTCCAAACAAACCAAGAGGTGATTTTGTGTTTGCTTTTCAGAGACAGTCAGCCGACAAGCTATATATATATATATATATATATATATATATATACAGTAATTGAATTACTGCACAGCGAAAAACTCCTAGGATTACTGGTAATTGAGGCACAATTAAGTGAAAAGATTTACTCCAAGTGCAATACAGTACTGTACTGTACACACAGTGTCAGTGGGTTGATGGCACGTGCTTTGAAAAGAAATTCCCCTGCTGAATGTGCCAGATTTTTTATTTCGAGTGAAAAGTTGGGAGCTCAATTATACAAGAGGCTGAATTATATATAGGCTGCATAGAAATTTGAAAAGCCATTTACTGTGATCGAATGCCTTCTAATTCAGCATGCACAACAACTTGACCGCGTCTGAGGTCAACTATACTTCGCAGGAACTACTCATTTAATCAGGTGCAAAACTGGTCCTTGATGATAAGTTGTTGTTTGTCACACGGAGTGATAATATTGCTTAAGTGAAATTAAGTACCTTTTGAAAACAAGTGAAGCACACTAACACCTTTTTATAAGATATGACGGAGTAGTACCGTATTTCCGATGAGTTCAATCTGCCTCTGCATTTTCAGGCTGATGAAGAAATTCTTGTTGGAATCTTATTCACAGCACAAATAAAAAATAAATAGAAACGGACGTTTAATTTTTCTAGTTTTTCCCCCTTTTCCGTGCTTTGACGAGCTGCCAATACTGTTGAGATCCTTGGATGCGTTCGTCGTGCCAATGATTTACATTGCTTCAAGATATGGTCTAAGTGACGCCAAGTGTTTCCTACGTCAAGGGTGTCGGAATGTTGTTGATTCTGACAGGAGCGGAACTTCACCTCGGCTCGGGTCGAGGTGAACTTCCTTTCCCATCACCCATTTTCTTCTTCTTATTATTATTATTCCTTATTCCAGCTACTTCTTGTTCTTGTTCTTGTTCTTCTTCTCCTCTGCGCACTTTTCCAGCAGCTAAGTGAGCCGGAAAAAATGCCCCCTGTTTTTTTCTTCTTCTTGTGTTATTGTGCATATTCATGTATACAGTACAGTACAGTACAGTACAAAATATATACTGTATATACATAAATAATGCGCTGGATGGTGTGGGTCTGCAAACCTTTCCGGTTTCCTGGAAACTTGCCAGCTTCTCCTGCTTCGTTTCCCCATAGGCGACCAAAGATCGATGAGATCCGTTTATGGGATCGATGGGATTTCATTTACTCAGTTCCCCGGGGGAGGAAGGGAAACTGTCTGGGCGACGTCTTCTGCTTATACATTACTTCCTCGAGTCACTCGACGACGACGAGTTGCTCCACTCTCGAAAAAAAAACAGAAAGCTCAATGTTTTTCTTTTTTGTGTGACGGGGTTATTATTGACCTCTTTTAAATCCTTTTCCGGCCCTTTCATTTCGTTTCGCTTATTAGTACGGCTTATATACTGCTGCACGTGTATATACTGTATCACACGCAGATGGAGAGAATCTCCGAGTCTTGGCCCATCACACACACACACACACTTTGGAGACATTTTTTTTCTTTCTTTTTCGTCTTCTTTCTCCAAACAAACCAAGAGGTGATTTTGTGTTTGCTTTTCAGAGACAGTCAGCCGACAAGCTATATATATATATATATATATATACAGTAATTGAATTACTGCACAGCGAAAAACTCCTAGGATTACTGGTAATTGAGGCACAATTAAGTGAAAAGATTTACTCCAAGTGCAATACTGCTGTACTGTACACAGTGTCAAGGGGGTGATGGCACGTGCTTTGAAAAGAAACTTTCCTACTGAATGTGCCAGATTTTTATTTCGAGTGAAAAGCTGGGATCTCAATTATACAAGAGGCTGAATTATATATAGGCTGCATAGAAATTTGAAAAGCCATTTACTGTGAGCGAATGCCTGCTAATTCAGCATGCACAACAACTTGACCGCGTCTAAGGTCAAAACTGGACCTTGATGAGAGGTAAGTTATTGTTGTTTGTCACACGGAGTGATGATATTGCTCTAGTGAAATTAAGTATGTACCGTGATAAGAAGTGATGCACAATAACACCTTTTTATGAGGTAGACGGAGTATAGTACCGTATTTCCGCGGTGAGTTCAATCTGCCTCTGCATTTTCAGGCTGATGAAGAAATTCTTGTTGGAATCTTATTCACAGCACAAATACAAAATAAATAGAAACGGACGTTTAATTTTTCTAGTTTTTCCCCCTTTTCCGTGCTTTGACGAGCTGCCAATACTGTTGAGATCCTTGGATGCGTTCGTCGTGCCAATGATTTACATTGCTTCAAGATTTTGCTTGTTATTGTACATGGCGAATTTTACAAAATCCAAAACTTGGAAAGTCATTCTGCATCAGTTGTTGTAGTGAGGCCAAAACCGATCAGGTTATGATACTGCAATACAGTACGGTATAGGATGAAACAAAGCACAAATTCAACTCATCGGGGGCTTTGTTTGAGGATTTTCTCGTGGAAATCACAGAGAAAGGAATCTTCCAGCGATCTCGTAATTGAAATAAGTGGAGGGCTTGTGCAATTAAGTGGGGGGGAATAAGTAACATTCTTCATGACGAACAATTGGAAAGGACACATGATGATAAGCCTGATGGTTACGGCCAAGACCTTTTGTATCTGAAACATATATTCATGGAGTTTCACGATTCCTGAATTTGCACAGCACAAGTATTTCCCAGGATGGAGATGAGACTGATTCCCAATAATTCGAAGAAAACTTTCAGATGGTGATACGAGTGTTTGGGTTTAAACATTTTTGGCGCAGACCAACAGTTTCAGTATTTACTGGTTTCAATAGTCGACTTTTCCTTTTTTTTTTTTGCTTCAGTCCCCGTCGTATGATGACTTTTTGTTTATTCATCAAAGCAACGAATATGACTCGTTTTGCGCGCAAATTTACTTCTTCTTTTTTTGTGGCTGCGAACACGTGCGAGGTTTTCGACAGTAATGGGCCATATGATTACACGAAAATAAGTTAAAAAAAAGTTTTCTGTAACAAGGCTTGCGCAACTCTCTAAGGAGCTCTGGAAAAGAGTTTTTATAACCGTCTCAGGACGTTTATAACTTTTTGAAGGGCCATAAGATACATATTTTTCGCCCTTTCTATATACATATTTGATCAAAGTTGTTTAGGAAACTTATTCGCGTGTCTATATCTCGCATATCTTTTGAACCTTGTGTGTGTGTGATTGAGATAAATTTGATCATTGATTGAAATAATGGAACCAACAAATTTAGATATATAAGACTCAGAAGTGTAAGGAGGGAAACAAATGCCCTTTCATCAGCTTGCTGCATTTTCGAAATGGGCGAACTCTTCTCACGCAGTCCATTGTGTTTATGAAGCAGATGATGAAAAAAAAACAAACAAAAAGGTATTCTTCGGGAGTCCGATGAGGCCCATTATTGTGCGAAATTCCACATTATTATCATGCCACGCGGCGTGTGTGAGACCTTTTTTCCTTCTTGTTCTTCGCAATAATATTACGGCTGTACCACGAAATGCATCACTTTTGCGCATGTGTTTAGTCGGGCCGTGTTGAGCAAATAAACTTGCCCGGAGCAACTGCTGATGCACGGATGACGATGAGTAGGTGCGTTCACATTTATTTGCTCAGCGCATATGAACCCCGACGGATGCGGCATAATTGTTCAAGTACTGTACGTACTGAATATCTCAGTACTCTTTCGATCTTGTTCCGCATTTATCGCTCTAGTCACACATCGCGCTGTTTTCCTCCCCCTTCCTTCCTCCCTACTCACCCCTCGGCCACTTTTTATTTTATTTCTTTTTTTGGGTGGTCAGATTAAATCAGCGAAATGTTTCGAGATTCTCGGTGTTTCTCCTAATCCAGTATCCTGTTTTGAGGAGAGTGAAGAAATAAAAACTCGTGGATTTCCTTCGTATGTGTCAATAAATAATAATAGCATCGGTTCTTTTTTTCTTATTTTTTTTTTGCAGATGATCTCAACCAGTCCACGCCCAGTGCTGGAGGTCGCATGTTCGCCATTCCGCTGCGGAAGTGTGTGGAGATGGACCAGAAAAGGGCGCCGCTGCGAGAGGTGGACACGCCGCCCAATGCCACCATCACCACCACCACCTCCAACATCCCGGCCACCCGGAGTGTGTCCACGTCTTCCGTCTTCCAGGTGAGGACCGAGGATATTCCCTTTATTCTTTTTCTTTTTCTTTTTCTTTTTCTTTTTCTTTTTCTTTTTCTTCTTCTTCTTCTTCTTCTTTTGTTGTAGCCATCATCATTATCATCCCCCCTTTTTAAACACGAAAAAAAAGAAATATGAAAGAAGAAGTTTAAAAAGGCAGAAAAAATAGAGTAAAACGTAAGACTGCTGTACCGCCATGTACTGTAGTGTATACTATATGTGTGAGCACATGTGTGCAGTAATCAACCAAGGTGATACATTATATTACAGAAAATAAATTTGACTGCAAGGTGTTTTTTGTTGTTGTTGTTTTTCTTGCGGAAAGGATGGCTGACATATTGAACACCTGTTCCAGATGAGGTACAGTACGGTACTGCTGTATATGGGATATTTTCAATCAACTCAGACTAGGTCTTTTCGAAATGCCACTACTGTAAATCACTCCTGAATAATTTTAATTTAGCATTTGAACATGCGAATGGATTGGATCCTTCCTGCTGTATGTGATCTATAAAAATCAATGGCACCAAATTGAATTGAATGCACAAGACCAGCAGACAATGTTGCAATATAATGACTCTTCTGACTCATAACCAAGGAAGTGTCATAAATACTGCACTAGTGGGCTAATTACCTTGTGTATTATTTTATGGGTGAATAAATACAGTGTTACTACTGTATATATGTTTTATTCAGCACTTGCGCTCAATCTTGGCTAAAAGCTCCCGTATTCTTACTGACTTTTCGTATATAGTAATGATTTCCTTTGTTTTTTTCTGTTTAGCCTTCAAATCGATTAATGCTAACCTCAATACATGCGAATACCGATGCAAATCAAGTTTTCCATAGCAATGTTTGTTGTTGGGAACGTATTCAAATACGTTTTGAACGGAAAGGAAAGATTTAAATTTTCAACTGAAACTCAACGTATTGTATTTCTTTCGATTTAAAAAGAATGGAAATTCGTTGCTATGGACGATTTTGTAGATATTTCCAAAATTTAACGAAAACAGACACTGATGTTCGATTTCTATAACTTATACTGGGATTATTTTATTTGCTTCCTCAAGTTGCTTTAAAAGAAAAACCCGTCGGATTCATCTCGGCTTTTATCAAGTGACATTTGCATTACCTTCTAAAATAACCACTTGTCCTGTACTAATTTACAACTCATCCTGAGGTTTAAACTATGAACATCTTGTGCGTGTTCGCACCTAACATGCAACGACACTCTTTGATGTATCAAATATAAATGGATTCTAATTTTTTCTAATTTTACCTGCTGTTACGGCCATTTATGAAATCGAAATTTTCAAAACATTGGTTCTTTTTTCCCGTTTTCTTGTGATCTAGTGTTTGAAAGCAATTTTATTCTTTTCGTCGAGTCCACCATGCTGTGCATGCTGCTGTAAAAATATCCGACTTATTGCTCTTCTCGTGTTCATTCGGCTCACGCATAATCAAATTTGGTGGATTGGTCGACTTATTGTACATCCCGTGTTCGGGATATTGACATGTTTTATTCAATTGCTGAGTCCTTTCCTTCTTCAGGTTGTCACACTTTGATCATGTGTCAGTTCGGATGAAGCTAATATATATAGGCTTATTTCGGTTTAACTGAAGAAAAAAAAAAGAACGAAAAGCAAACTTTTGAAGAGCAGACGGAGGACTTTTTTCTTTCTTTCTTTCTTTTCCTTTCAAGCGAGACAATAAAAAAAAATAAGCAGACAAGTTACAGGTGAATGTTCAGTTTCACAAGCTCAAGGTGCGAGTTTGACCTTTCAACAAGATTCGCCGTAAAGCGCGAACAAAAGGTCAATTATTTACTTTTTTCCACGCTTTTGTGAAAAATTTTGATTTAAAATTCGAAAATAATTGGCAAGTAAGCTTCATCTGATTCGATTTTCGCCGTACGATCAAGACTTATGTCCATCAGGGGATTTTTCTATTTACGAAAGCGTGATTATACTGGGCTTCTTTTGAAGAATTATATAAAATTGACGTTCAATTTCCTTTCTTTATAAAAAAAAAATGACGTTAATAATCCCCCGGGCATCAATTTAGACAAAGTGCTTTCACCTGACTTTCGATGAGCTTTAAAGCGTGAATTCACTTGGCACTCCTATATACAATTAAATATTTGAAATCAAATACTGTACAAAAAAACCTGTTCCTGTGATCAAGCCCATAATACTGCTGGCGTAAATTACGCGTTAAAGAGAGGATGATGCAAACGTTGCATTTCAGGAAAAATTTCTGCTCCGCACTAGGAAAAAACGCATGAGGAAAACGTTTGAAAAAAAAAATCTGCAAATTTTAGCAGTGAAAATAACAAATACTGTGCTGATGTACGTAAGGTAGGACGAAGAAGTGAGCCGATGCTTTGTAAAGTGTGCTTATGGTTGAAAAGCTATTTGAAGAAAATTACATGTTCTCTAATTTCAAAGAAAATGTAGCATTTGTATATGAATCCCAATAATATACTCGCACAGGTGGTAATTCGACGTTAATCCATTGCCGAGATAGGGTCAAATTGTGCAGGATACTTTGTAAAATTGAGAATTATCAGCACAAAAATGCGAAAAAAGTGGCCAAAGCAGATCGAATTGCCAGGGAAGAGGTCAAATTGCAAGTCAAACTCCCTGAAAATGCAACCGTCAAAGTCCGGGATGGTTGAATTGCAGGGTACCACCTGATGTATAAGCAAATTTTCTCAATGGTCAATTTTTATGTCTCTGCTGGAAATTTGTTGTAAAACGATTTTAAGTGTATTTTATTTTTGAAGTGATATGTGCTGATTGTACCTGTACACGAAGTTTAGAGACAATTTCCTTGGGACTTTGAATTGATGAACTAATATTTGTCACACGCTGAAATATTCAGTATTTTTGTGGCCATTGAAACAATTCGACATTATTTTCTCAAGTCTCGCGGTGAATCTCAGGAATTGAGAAGATGGTCAATTCCTGGCTCTAAAAAAAGAAAGTGGAACTATAAGCTTCAAAATCCCCAACCTTAAGAGTCTGCAGTCCTATTTTACACAAATCAAAAGAGGACGAGAAAATGTACCAGATTGTACGTCTTCTTCTTTTAACCAATCTCAAGTCCAATTAATAATAATAAAATAAACCAAACAAAACAGGAAATCTCGTCCTAAACTCGTGAGGAACCTTTTCTTCTTCCGTGATTATTCATGCCCTATAAAACTGCAATTCTTCGTAAATTAAACTGAAAATATATGCATACTGAAAACTTGTTGGAACTTTTCAATTAAGATAATTTCCAGGTTACTTGAACTATTTTTTTTTCTTTCTCGGAAAGCTTCAAAATTCTCCGTAGCTTCTCATTATTCTACTTATTGATTAGCATACTGATATATGGCTGTAAAATGAACTCCACAGTATTGTATATAGGAAGACATAAAGTCCATCAACTGGAGCACCACCGCCGCATAAAAGCTGCTGAGGAATACAAAATGCAAAAATCGGACAGGGCTTCATATAAAGATCATGTCGCACTTGTTGCCGTCGTGATGCGTCTCGATCCCCGCACCCTGTTTCAAGATCCCTCATTCCAACGGGTTCTTCTTTGCTGCTTGCTGTTGCATACAGCATTTGCTTACGAGTTGGAGAACCTGCGACCCGCCGCGGGTTGACCTTGTCCTTTTCGAACTCGGCTTTTGTCTGCGTGTGATGGGGCCTACAAAGTCATGTGTCCCTTGCAGCAGCAGCACTCATTTTAATATTTATATCTTCAAGAATTTCCCGTTGATGAAACGCATCAGGGGAACACAATTACAGGACTCTACTGTAACTCTGCATTTCTCTCTCTCTGCTTTTTTTCTGTGCCTCATCTGCTGTTGATAAATTTCCTAGAAATTTGCAGCTATAGAGGGCCAGAGTCTCTCAGCAAGAGTTTCGTCTGAATTTCGCAACTATAACTCACGTCCTATATATGCCCAACAATAATGCGGGGATATAAAGGGGTTCAATGTTTATTGTTGGTAAAAAAAAAATAAATAAATAAAACTTGCTTTCCTCCTGCTTCTAGGAAATCAATGTTGTTTTCCTCTTGGAATTCTATGGATCATTGGGTTTTCGTTGAGCATCCCACGAAGGAAACAGAGAGAGACAGAGAGAGAAAATAGAAATATATACATACAGTATATAACGAGAAGAAGGGAAGAGAAAAAAGAAATGAAGGAGGGAAGGGGGGAAATTTTTTGCGGGTTCGGGACCGGTGAGAAGTTCCGGTCCCGTGGCTTCCCCCGAAAGCCGGGACGGAAATAACTTCCGAGCTGTGCCAAAATTGAATCGCCGTCGCTATTTTCTGCGCCAGGTCGAGGCGAAAAGACTCTCTCTCTCTCTCTCTCTC
>CAJPEX010000363.1:58716-77487 GCA_905338405.1 Notodromas monacha
AAAAAAAAAAAAAAAAAAAAAAAAGCGGAACTATAAGCTTCAAAATCCCCAACCTTAAGAGTCGTCTGCAGTCCTATTTTACACAAATCAAAAGAGGACAAGAAAATGTACCAGATTGTACGTCTTCTTCTTTTAACCAATCTCAAGTCCAATTAATAATAATAAAATAAACCAAACAAAACAGGAAATCTCGTCCTAAACTTGTGAGGAACCTTTTCTTCTTCCGTGATTATTCATGCCCTATAAAACTGCAATTCTTCGTAAATTAAACTGAAAATATATGTATACTGAAAACTTGTTGGAACTTTTCAATTAAGATAATTTCCGGGTTACTTGAACTATTTTTTTTTCTTTCTCGGAAAGCTTCAAAATTCTCCGTAGCTTTTCATTATTCTACTTATTGATTAACATACTGATATATGGCTGTATAATGAACTCCACACAGTACTGTACATATAGGAAGAGATAAAGTCCATTAACTGAAGCAACACCGCCGCATAAAAGCTGCTGAGGAATACAAAATGCAAAAATCGGACAGGGCTTCATATAAAGATCATATCGCTGCTATTGCGTCTCGATCCCCAACCTGTTTCAAGATCCCTCATTCCAACGGGTTCTTCTTTGCTGCTTGCTGCTGCATACAGCACTTGCTTACGAGTTGGAGAACCTGCGACCCGCCGCGGGTTGACCTTGTCCTTTTCGAACCCGGCTTTTGTCGGCGTGTAATGTGTCCCTACACAGTGATGTGTCCCTTGCAGCAGCAGCAGCACTCATTTTAATATTTATTTCTTCAAGAATTTCCCGTTGATGAAACGCATCAGGGGAACACAATTACAGTACTCTACTGTAACTCTGTCGTTCTCTCTCTCCGCTTTTTTGTGTGTGCCTCATCTGCTGGTCATAAATTTCCTAGAAATTTGCAGCTATAGAGGGCCAGCGTCTCTCAGCAAGAGTTTACTCTGAATTTCGCAACTACACCTCACGTCCTATATATGCCCAACAATAATGCGGGGATATAAAGGGGTTCAATGTTTATTGTTGGTAAAAAATAAATAAATAAATAAAACTTGCTTTCCTCCTGCTTCTAGGAAATCAATGTTGTTTTCCTCTTGGAATTCTATGGATCATTGGGTTTTCGTTGAGCATCCCACGAAGGAAACAGAGAGAAACAGAGAGAGAAAATAGAAATATATACATACAGTATATAACGAGAAGAAGGGAAGAGAAAAAAAAATGAAGAAGGGAAGGGGGGAAATTTTTTGCGGGTTCGGGACCGGTGAGAAGTTCCGGTCCCGTGGCTTCCCCCGAAAGCCGGGACGGAAATAACTTCCGAGCTGTGCCAAAATTGAATCGCCGTCGCTATTTTCTGCGCCAGGTCGAGGCGAAAAGACTCTCTCTCTCTCTCTCTGCCCCATTCTCTCCTTTATTATTGCTGCTGCTGCCATGCAGCGACATCTGGCCCATCATGTCGTACTCATCACATCTTTGTGTTTCCACCCCCATTTTTTTTTCTTTCTTTCAAACACTGTCCTTCATCTTCATTTTTTTGGAAACATTATGAAAAAAAAAGATTTTTTTTCAACCCCACTCATGTGTATATATTGTATATAGAATCTCTTTATATGCAAGTTAATTTCGAATGATTTTCTTGTTTTGAAATGGAATTGCTTATTTGTCACGACGAGAATATTTTACTCGTCCCTTAATTATTTTCACGATGTATTAGCTCGATGATGACTGCTAATAATTTGATGATGTTCGTATTATCGCACTTCATCAGGACATTCACGCGGCTCTGACGATGGACCCGAATAAGCGGAAGACGAGTTGCGCCGGCCTGTTTGCAGAGTCGACGGAGGTGCTGATTGCGGCGCCCAATGGCGCCATGGTGCCTAGCATTGTGATAATGTGCCTCAAGCACCTGGAGACGTATGGTCTGCACACCATCGGGCTCTTCCGGGTCAGCAGCTCGAGGAAGCGGGTTCGCCAGGCAAGTACAGTACAGAATACCATTCTTCCTTTTACCCATAAATGCCTTATTATTTTCCCTTATTACTCTTGCGTGCGTTATACACTACATTTCCATTTCTTCTTCTTCTTCTTCTCCAGTTGAGGGAGGATTTCGATTCCGGGAAAGAAGTCAAGTTCAACGAGGAGAACTGCCCGCACGACGTGGCGACGCTGCTCAAGGAGTTTTTCAGGGATCTCCCGGATCCCCTGCTCACCAGGGATCTCTACCCGGCGTTCCTGCAGACGCAAAGTGAGTCGTCATCAAAGGCAGGAATAAGACGTGTCTATTCATTCATTCATTCATTCATTCATGTGCTGGCTGCTGCATTTTTTTTTTTTTTTTTTTTTTTTTTTTTGTATTTTTTTCATAAGAGAGGGCTGGGTTTACATCATTCATGTGCTGGCTGCTGCATTTTTTTTTTTTTTTTTTTTACTGTATTGAGTAATTTTTGCATAAGAGAGGGCTGGGATTACATCGTATCATCACACGCGCGCGCATATATATAACGTATGCATATTAGAGTACAGTACTGTATCGTGTTTTTCTATCGTCAGAGATCGCTGTTTTTCACGTCTATTTATCACTTTTTCTTTCTTGTCTGGTGCGAATACAGTACCAGCCGTACCAGCTGTAGGTGGAAATGAACTTAATTTGCACAGAGCAAAACTTACTAGCTCGATTCATGATAGATTTAAATATTTTTTTTGCCATTAAACGGATGAGAGAATATACAGCAGAGATGTTTCTTTTTGTTTGTTTTGTTTTTAGAGATCACGCGTACAATGAATCCACGTGTGACAATGGATACAATTCACGCGTGTGACAATTGCTTCCTGCAAGGGCTCAATAAAGAGTAGTTTAGTTTTGAGACGCTGTAGAATCAAAAATTCCATTCAATTGTGAACGGTTTCTCAAATTGTTCGTATAGAATGATGCAGTCTTTTATGCAGAAAGATGCCTGCCTATATACCTAATAATAATCTCTAATGCAGAGTAAAAAGAAAAGAAATTGTATTTCTTGATGTTTACATATTTTCTCCACAAAAAAAAGAAAAAGTAATCCAAAGGCATTATTAGTTAGAGGGATGCTTCACAATTAAAGAAAAGTTATTTCGCATTATTAGGCAATGACTAAGGGAGTATTTTCATTTCTTATTTTTATTCGTTTGCTCGGGATTGATGTCCAACTTTGTACAGTATATTTAATTCAAGGATGATGCCCAATTTAAATATTCGAAAAGTGTCATTTCCAATTTTCCTATATTGCTATACGAGTACAGTACTTGCTGCTGCTGCTGCTGGTGGTGATGGCTATAATCTCTTCTTCTCTCGTATGTTTTTTCTTTCTCCCTCTTTCAATAATATGCAGAGACTCAGCATCGTCGGGTGCAGGTGAAGATGCTGCAGGAGCTGGTGTGTCTGCTGCCCGTGCCCAACAGGGACACCCTCTTTGAGCTGCTCAGGTTCCTGGCCGTCGTGGCGGCCAACGCGGAAGACCGCCGTTCCGCCACTGGTGAGTATTGCAGTGCTGTATATTGACTACTATATACTGTAGTCGACGATTGTCAATTCGAGAATGACTTCTTTTTCATTTGATTGGCTGATGGCTGGCAACATATCAGGCGAGTTCGTGACCGGCAACAAGATGGACTCTGCCAACCTCGCCACCCTGTTCGCACCCAACATTCTGCACGCCCTGCCGCCGCCGAGTTCCCGGACCCAGACCCAGGTCGTGGACTGTGTCACGCTGCACGCCGCAGAGCGCTGTGACGTCATCAACGTCGTCAGGACGATGATTGAGCGACACGACGACCTCTTCAAGGTGAAGTGATGACGAAGCAGCAAAAATACTGAATGACTCGTCTCGATATGGCTTATTATATTCTTGCTTGTTAAATCCAAATCCAGCAAAAATGAATCGGATGTACTGCCATTTTCGTGCTTATAAAGTACAGTACTTTCTCAATAAAGTATCGATAATTTAAATAGGTACAGATATAAGTACTGTACTGTAGTGTATATATAGGAGCAGTATCCTGATGATGAGTCGATTTATTTTGAAAGTACAGTAGTGTGTGTGTGTACTGTGTGTACTGCTGACACACACACACACACACGCACACAAATGTTATGCCGTACAAAGTATTATTGTCCTTTCTCGGGAATCTGGATATATATATCTGCAAATTCCGCGCCTTTCCAATATTCTTGAAACTCTATTTATTGGAAATGAGAGAGAAAATGCTTGTACAAGTATATATAAAGTCGCAATCGTTTGCACTTTTACAGAACTTTCACGATGCTTGTTATTGACATAATTTTACGGTCAACTCTTTTCTACATGGTCTCGAGCTAGGTTATTTGTATTTACTTCCACATTTTAATGCACATTTCTTGAATTTATTTCTGTCTGATAAAGTCACTCTTGCTGTGGATATTCATTACACTGAGAATGTTTAAAAATCATAACAGGTGCTTGTGAAATACAAAAAAAAAGAAAACAGATTTAACCGTCGGGAAGCAAATCATATCAGGTCTACATTCAAAATCAAGTTTTTTTTTTCATTCCCTTTATTAGCAAGATTTGCAATTCCTCAAAAAATTATGAAGGGTTGAAACAAGAACAGAGAATTATTGAATTATTGAGCACTCCTCTGCTGGAATGGGAATTGCGTAAATTATCCAGCACAGACACCTTTATGTGATTGGCTTTTCTGATTCCAGCCATATAGGCACAATAAGAGTGCCAATTCCCCCCCTCCTCACCCTCGGACTCCAACAATCAATCAATAATCCATCCAGATAACCCTGGCGGGGATAAAAAAGGCGGATCGTAATCTTGATACATCGGGTCTCGATATTTGGATTTGATGAGAAAAGTACCAGCACCCGATTCATCAAATATAACGAGGAGAAATACGTACAAGAGAGAGATAGAGAGAGAGAAAAAATATATACCGCAGCATCAGTATATAGGGATATATTGCCTCGGATCCAAGTTCATTACCACTCTACGTTGATTTCCAGTATTTGATTTTTTATGAGGGGTTATATATATATATATATATACTCGTATAGTATTCTATATGTCACTGCATATTGGCAACACGAATCCTTTGATAAACTGCAGAAAAATGAAGAAACTGAAACGCTGCAGTACAGTATTTTTGGAATGGGTGTCTCACCGGCCCGCGGCGGGTGTCACGATCGACACCCAGTGCACTTTCCTCGTGTTACGTCGCGACTCGATGAGGAAGGAAGGGGCGCACATCAGCTCCCATTCAAAACTGTCTCTTGTTTTATTCCAGTCAGTTTTTTTTTTTCTTGTTGAAAATAAAATGAAAAATGCTCACAATAAATGAACGAAACAAGCGAAGAAAAGTGCAGGCGAATTTCGTCTATATCCTTCCAAGTACTGTTGCTGAGAGCGCAGAGCAGGATACTGTACTGTCCTGTACTTGCACCGGGATGAGAATAAAGTCGCTCTGCTGGGGAAAAGGGGATCATCGACACCTCTCATCGCGGCTGAGACTATTGTTCCTTTTTTTTTTTTGCTGTGGCAAAGGTCGAATGACGTGGAGAAAAAAGTGCCAGAGCGAGGGCAACTCAAATGGCAAACCAAAACAACAAAAAAAAAAGTTTGCGTTCTTTCTTCTTATATAAGTCAGTCAAAGTTGTAGCTTCGTTCCCGTGAGTTTGACCGATGACCTGGTAAATAAAGGTCAAATAACGAACGTATCAGCAGGTAAGCGATGTGCTAGCTGTATGTAAACTGGGCTTTTCTCTTCTCACAAGGAATTTCCTTCAACTTAATGACCTCTTTTAAAAGATAATAATAATAATTTCTTGTACTGTATAGTACCGTACTCTTCAAATTAGAACAGCATATGCTGTGTCTTTTGATTTTAATGCTGCGTGTGACACCGAACATATGTCACTGCTTCCATGCACCCAGATGTAAAATATATAGGTGACATGTGCACTATAAAGTAGTGGAAAAAAGGAAAATCTCAAGAGTCAAGGACAGCATAAGGTCATATATGAACGTAACGTCATTCCATTTTTTTCTTCTTTCTTTCTTTCTTCGATATACAGCACCATTTCGGTTACGGTGCTGGGTAATATAGGGAATATGTTATTGGCATTTTTCAACAATAATAATAATAATATGGGCACTTTTAAATTTCCCTGGTCTTATTAAAAAACCCCCGGGATTTTTGTTTTTCTTCACAGGTGGATGCAGACCTGCTGCAAGACGTGTACAACCACATGAGCGACAAGTGCGGAGGCGTTTTGGACGCGCTTCTGCGCCAGAAGGCAGGCATTACTGACGAGTAAGCAGCCATTATTTGCATATTCCTCTGTACAGTACCGAGTACATTACTCGTGTGTGTATACAGTATATGTACTGTACACTCGTTCATCTCTGATCCCATCTCCCTTCCTGCTTGATCATCATCATCATCATCATCATCGTCGTGGTCGTCATTGTTTTAATTTATATACCTGCCTTACATTGGTTTGGCTTGGCTTGGAACATATGAGACAAGAGTCAGAATAACGGGGGGATAAATAGGGCTCCATGTCTTGTCAGAGGGATTTTCTGCGCGGGATTTTCTCAGCAGCTCTGCTAAACAGCTGGAGAATATCGGGATGCGTGTCAGGATCCTGTGCCGGTGTAGCCGCTATATTATAGGGAACCTATTCGTCTCACGATTCACGAACATAGGTACTGTACTGTGGTTAGTTGGTTGCTAAATGCTGGCTGAGATATAGCTGTAGAATTAAATGCATTACAATATAGGCAATCGAGGCTGAGCTGAGTCGTTGGTATGCTCAGGTGTTTTTCTACTGCTGCTGCAGTATAATTAGACTCTATTTTGCTCACATGGGTTCCAGGCAGGTTATCTTTCAGGCGCCACAGTTTCATTTTTTTTAGGGAAAAAGAAAGCTCAAATTAAAGTAAACCATTATATATGAGGCTTAGTTGGGAAATTGTTTTGAGAAAATTTCAAGAGAAAGGAAATTAGGTGCAACGCCATTCATGTGTAAGTTATACAAAGACGAAGTTAAAGTTATTAAAGGAGAAGTCTAAAGTAGGACTAGCAATAAACTTTCAGATAATATTGAATAAAACACAGCACGCCGCTGGGGAACTCGGCAGGGAGATTCTTGGGGGAATCTCCAAAGAACAAAAGAGTTTAACAAATATATTTCGGAATTGACAAGGTATTCAAGAGTTTTCAGAATTCTAAGTCTTCACACACCAACAAAATTCAAGACAACCGAACACTCCGAAGCTTTGATGAACTGTGTTCGAAATAGAGAGAATTATTCTTCTTGTTTCGGAGTGATTGCGAAATGGGAAATACCGCAGATTTCCCGTTGCGCAGCATTCCTTAGATTTTCTGATTTATTTTTCCCGACTGAAGCTGCATTCTTTCGTTAATTTATTCTTTATTCTACCTGTGTCCTACATCATGCACAGAATGTGAGGTATAGGAATGTTTTCAGGCCCGCTTGGCGCAGACGATAAAGTGATGCCAAAAATAAATTAAATAAATAAAACGAAGGAATCTTAGTTGACGATCACTGCTACAGGAAAGTAAAACAGTCTGTAAAATTAGCTCGCTATAGATAATCAAATTTGGTTCATCAGGTGAATCTTGGCGGGGAGAAAATGGAGCAAGTATATCTTTGATTAAAAAAAAAATTGTTTTGCTCACAGAAAATCTGTGAAAAACCCGGACTAGTGCGAAATTGTTTGATTTAATGTTAGAAATCAAATTGCGTCTAATTTTCTCATTTTCGAATTCCAGTAAAATTCAATATCTTGCCGTTTGTATATATAGGTTCTATAGCAGGCCAATAATTACTTTTTCTTTTCCTTACTACTCGTATACATTCGTCGAATTTCGAACATTTTCTTCTCAAGGGTTCTGGAGATTCTCGGCTCTTTTTGAGTATTGCCCCGTAGACAATCTTACTTAATACTTCATTGCCCGGCTTTTTCTTCCCTGTTTCTGGGCGAAAAAAAAATCACACACACACACGTATACTCGATCGATACTTATTCCTGTGACGTTTAAATGCAACTTGGCACTTTGGCTGCTGCAATCCTCCGCATCAGCTCGTGTTTCCAGACCCGTGAAAAGACAGGATCATCTGAGCAGGAAACAGAAAAGTTTCGTCAGTGGATCAGGGACATGTTTCTAGGAACTGCTGACGAATGCTGTGCGCGTCTCCATGTCGAGGTTCGAGTTTCCGTCCCCGGCATCATCATCATGATGATGATGATGATGATCATCATCATCAGCAGTCTTGTTTGCTGATTACCCGACGTCTTTTGAAGGAAACTTTATATCCGAGAAAGGCGTAGCTGGTCATTTTTTATTTCTCGAAAGAAAATCCTTACAAGCACTCGTTTTTTTTTTGGAGACGAAGAAAAATAGTAAGAGAGAGAATTTTCTTGCTTTTCATGCAATGATCATTTGATAGTGACTCATCACTGCAGGGATCTCAGCCAGATGTCGCCTGAATTATCCTTGTCTTTCTCATGAAAATGAAATTATCCAAAAAAGGCCTGCATCATGTGACAAAACGCGATCCACCTCCAGTAATATTTCAATAGTTTTGGATATTACGACAGAAGGACATGAAGTACAGTGCTGTTTTTTTTTAATTTTCAAGTAAACCTAAGTTTTTGGCACGCGTCTGTTGAGCTTTTCATCGGTTGTCAATTAGTCATATACAGTACGCAGTACGTTACGTTCCTGACGATAATCATAACAGTTTAGACCCAAGAACCTGCGAAAGAATGAATCAAAAGACTTGATGAAGAATGTAATGAATACTAAGAAGAAAAAAAGGATTACAAAAGAGTCTTCTACAGGGGCTTGATGACTGCAATTTTGCTGACCTTTTTTAAAAAATTGTTTTGTAATGCTTTACTGCTGGATGTCTCCTTTTGAATCTCAGGGGAGATAAAGTGAACAGGAATTGAGTAGAATTGGACCAGATCCTTGGCCGACTTTGTTCCGTGTGCTGTTCTCAGAACTGGCATGTAGTACGTACTTCAGCAGTAGAAGCAGAATAATACTGAAGAAAGTCGAGTTAACCGAATTCCTTTTCCTTCTCAACCTCCTCTACACACACACACACATATCATTGCTTTTACCCCCATCATGCCTCTCTTGTCATCCGGAATTGGCAAGTTGTTGGGAGACTCAGTCATGTCCAGCAATAAAGAGCAGGATTCAATTATTGCTGCTCACCGCGTCGAGGATCTGCCTCTCGATCCGATTGAACCTATCTACTTCCATCATCATCGGTTCTCTTTTCGTTTTTTTTTATCTCAGTCTCCACAAGGGCTAGCTTCCATATACCCTTGACCTCGAGTGGGTCACGTGATACGAACGAAAAACAAATAAACAAATTAATGCGCAGTTTGAAGGACCTCTCCTGATTCTGATTGAAGGATCACGCGGCGAACGAGAGATATATTGACACGGACGAAATAATGGGACGAATATACTGTACGTGGCTCTGCTGCTGCTGCGAGGAGAGAGATGTGCTGGGATCCCCGAGGGGATCCTTTTCTGCTCATTTCAGAATTGTTTTTTCTTCTTCTTTCAATATAGCTGATGATGACGTAACAGTTGCCGGGAAGTAATATTGAAATCGGCCTTTCTTTTCTTTCTATGGGACACGGACTGAAAAAAAAAGAGAGAGACCCCAAACCCCTCTTAGTTTCCTCTCAAGAATGAAGCAGAAAGCCTTTCTTGCAAAGAGAACAGTGTCCATCTACAGGCACTAATGCGAACTTTGACGAACACATTGCACAGTTTTTTTTTTAAATTTTTTTTCATTTGTCATTCGACGCACATTGAAGAATTGAAGGGAAGCATTTTTCTCAATTCTTCTTTCAACGTGCACAGCAATCAACTTGTAGATGAATAATTTTGATGAAACTGCATGTATCAATTTATGACTCGAATGGTTGAAATTTGTGACTTTACTGACGGACACCCTATATACAGCAGCCAGCAGGCAGCAGTACAATACAGTATATAGATACCAGATGAGGCACCCTGTACACTGTAATCAAATCCCTCTCTCGAAACACGCCACCACGGAGTGTTGGAGCCATGCTGGGAAGGCAATGAATCCCCATCGGCGGTATACGTGGGGATCCTCCTTTCCCCGCCCGGAGGATCCTCTGGCTGTCGACCGACCTGGATCGTGTGTGTGTTGTTGTTGTTGTTGCTGAGCCAGTAAATGAATGGGTTCGAAGAAGAAGCAGCTGAGGATGGGTTAGGATTAAAGAAAGAGAAAATGACCCCGGCTTGCTTCGAATGTGTGCGGATATAAAGTACAGTATATATATGGTTACTATTCAGTTAATGACTCATATATTGCCCGCTTGCTTTTTCCGCCTCTTTGTCCTTGATACTGTAATTCCCCACCTAACTGGGTTAATATTAACCTTTTTTTCTTTCTTTCCTTTCTTTTATTTATTTTTCCTTTTGTACGTGTCTCATCGTGGTGTTTTCTTGAGAAGAATGGGTTTGATTCGAAACCACCCCCCGTGGGGGTTTATATATATACGGGTTCCATTACTTGTCCGTCTTATCGCTGCTTCACCCGCATCCCCGACCCCTCCCGTCTTATACAGTACAGTACTGCTCTTTTTTTTTTTCCTCGACACGAGCACAGCACTGGGGGCCTTTTCTGAATAATGCAACCCCCTCTGCGGGGTCATCCCGGCTGCATTATCAATTCTATTCATTAGGTCGCCCCGGGGATCGATTACGTACAGGAGAATACGTAGGGCGGGTCGAAATCAAATGCCATTCACCAAGAGTTGGCTCAACAAGAGCAGAATTAGTTGGGCGATACGACGAGAGGAATCAATAAATGAAATTTATTCGAGGCACCTGATGGGGCCATTGTATGTTTTCAGGGAGTTTGATTCCTGCTGCTGCAGAACTCTTACTCCTTAGCCACAGAATAACTTGGAATAGCAACTTCTTTTATTTGTCCTTTTCGCCCTTTATTTTAGAGCGCGTAGCGTACTGATATTTGCTCTTATAACTTAGTCGTGAAGAACGTGAATTGGCAATTGGAATTTGACAGACTTGCGATCATCATTTCCAGCATTATACATTTACACTGTATACCTTGCTATATGCCGTGCTAATATGATTCTCTCTCTCTCTCTCGTCTGTCCCACACGTCCTCTTTTTCTGTCGGCAGGATAGAGGTGGACATGGACACGAGCAGCAGTCTGGTGGACGGAAGTGATTGCAGCGTCGCCGCAGGGTCCCAGGGTCAAATCCGGTGTTTGGATGCTGGAGACAACGACGGGTAAGTGTCTTTTTTATATTCAAGCCACACAAAAAATAATAATAAAGGGGGGTAGTAGAGAGAGAGAAAAAAGAAATGTGAATGATGTTGACTCTGTTTTCGTTCGTCGCAGAGCTGCCTGGGGACCGGATTTGGCTGCAGAGGACGGCGTCGGCACTACGAATAATAAGGGCGGCAGCAGCAGCAGCAGTCGTGGTGGTGCTGGCGCCAGAGGAGGCGGCACCACCACCAACAACAACAACAGCAGCAACAACAACAACAACAAGGGCAGTAGTGAGGATGGAGACAGGTCCAGTGTGGGCAGTGCTTCAGGCATGAGCTGGTTCTCTCGCCGGCGGGACAAGAGTTCCAGCAGGGAATTGGACGAGCCGAGCAAGACGCCAAGGCGTCGACGAAGGTCAGACCTGACATCTGCCGGCGACGTGGAGCGAGACCGGGAGCGACGCTGGTTCCAACGCAGGTCAATACAGTATAGCGCATTTTTACTGTATATTCATTGCACACGAAATTGATTGCACTCGAAAAGAAAAACTGAAAACGTTCCAAATGATAACGAATTTTACGGCAGTCATCCTGCTACTTATACTAATTCCAAAAATAAACAGCAGTAAATACCATAAAATAGTTTGATTACAAAATTGATTCACAGTACTGCTGTACCTCAAATAAAAATAAATGCAAAATACGATTAGTACAGTATGAGACAGAGTATGTATCATATTTATTCAGAGCCTCAAATACTCAGACCCGCACAGGACCGGGGGTTTTCAGGTGGAATTTTTGCTAAAATCCCTTATCCCCAAGTATACGAAACACACCCCCGTTTTGATGACCCTAAAACCACAATATTTGCAAAATGAGAGTACCCAAATTTTTGAATTCAGGCCAGCATGAGAATGTGACAACTTTTCAATATTCCCTTCATTAAAATATATTTTAGCGTTGAAATTCGTCCAACATTTTCCATGAGATTCAGCAAGTGTGATGCTCACCTCAATTTCTGCATCTTGGTTTTTTCTTATATTGAATAATTGGCTATTTTCAAGTGGTTATATTCGCTATATCTGCGTCACATATATGTGCCATTGCTGCATGATGATTGCAACCAGCACTGCATGGTTGCAGGAAAAACAGCCCTGTATATTTATACACACACATGTGTATGCATATTTGCTGGGCCAGCCACTGACTCACTCACTCACTTTGAAATCTTGGCCCTCGGGCCCAGCATATAGGAGAAGAAAACATCCGGCGACTCTGACGTCACACCCGTGCTATTTGCACAATCCCGGATGATGATGACGAGTCTCGTATCATACGGTAGTGGTGCTATCTGAGCAAATTATAGCTCTGGAATATAGGCATTCCTGCTCTTCTTCTGCCCTACTTTTTCGGACAAGAAATGAGATGTTTTGCCGGGTTTCCCTCATCTTCGTCTGCCCAACGGGCATTTATGAATAATTTACGTATATACAGCATGGGGATTGTTGAATCATTGGGACCAAGCCCACCACGACGAAGTATAGGGTGCCCCGAAGGTGTTTATTCGCGTGGTTGCAATTTTCGTCGCAACTCTTTATAGGGAGTCTGTCCTTGAAGTGGAACTTGAACATTGTTTTCGAAACGTTTGAACAGGCGCAAAGAAAAACGCCTGCTTGAAATTTCTCATATATACCGGCATTATACTTCGAAAAAAAAAAAGTTTTTTCCATATCATAAACTTTGAAATTTAATCTTTGCTCGGCAGCAACATTTCCTCGAGCTACTCTATACGTTTCTCTAGTCAATATGATGCAAGTGCCTAAATACTTTACATTGGTTCTCAATTTCTATTTTTATTTTATTTTGCTCTGCTCTGCTCATCCGCGGTCAAAGAGTGTAGTTGAAATAATGAAATTATGGCAAAATGACAGGGAATATATGTTTACAATACTTGTAATACAGAAAGAAAATTCCGCTGTTCCCTGTGTAATATAGACGAGATACAGCATATAGAAATTGAAACAGATGAGTGAGCTGGAAAAAAAGCAAATTTCGTTCTGAAAAAAAACATGACAGCATTCACACAAGAAAGAACATACTTTTTTCAATCCTTTATTACAAGTCACTCCGCATGCTGGTGACTTAAAATTTTTCACTCCAATGATGAGGCGCTCATATCTTGCACAATCGAAATGTACCCTCTAAAGCTTTCCCTCCATTAATTCCGCCATTTTTAATCAACGCTTAATGAAGTGCTGCTGGAAAGAAGGAATTGAGGCCATTTGAATTTGCTGAGGGAAATGCTCGAGTGCGTCAAAGATATGATTTATCTTTTGAGTGAAGAGTTGATGACACGTGCCAGTATTTGGGATGGATGACTTTAGCAAAAGTTTGAATTTTGGCTGACTTTTGCTTCTTGATTCGCCAAAGAATGCTTTGATTTCCTGCTCCATCAAATGCACACAGTTGTACATTCTATCTCATCGGTCGTCGAGAACTTGTTTTGAGGACACCTATCGTATTATATACGAGACTAGCTGCTGTACGACATGACAAGTACAATATGAAATAATTGTAGACTCATCGGATGACGAGCATCAGTGATCATATAGTTATTGAATGTACATATATTTCATTGACTCACGCGCTCGCTTATTATTATTTGCTGTTATTTTGATTCCCTCATTCCTATTCGCCGCCAAACACACACTCACACACAAACAATCACACACTTTCGCAGCAGGAAGGACAAGGAGGAGCAGAAGCGCAAGAAGCGCGAGCGGAGCAAGACCCAAGGCGACATCAAGGTGCAGGCCGAGGTGGCCCAGCGCCTTCGAGCAGGCGCCCAAAGGTCGCCGTCCGAGTCGGAGATGTACGACCCCGACAGTCGCGTCCGCCCTCTGCAACAACATTGTGCAAATCTGCTAAAGCCAATTGTGGTGAGCTTATTGTTACCAGCACCTTTTGTCGTGCTCCTTTCCAAAAAGCTTGTACATTCTATTTTGTTTATAATATTCCCAGCCATTCATAAATCTGCTGCTGGAAACCTTGTTCCTGCATGGAGATGTCTGTCGCTGATATTAACCGGAAACAGTCATCTTGGCACTGATATGAGACAATCATAAATGTGCAGTTTTATGGAGAAGAAAAAGAATTTGTCAAGCCATATGCACCTTGAAACGTGTAAATATGATATGTACATGATTACAAAAGAGTTTGATGAGAAACATTGAAAAAAAGTAATTGCAATACTTAAAATTTTGAATGTGAAAAAATAAGTAAAACACAGCAATTGGCTGTTGTGCAAACCAAACCAGGGATTCTCTCCCAAAAAGCGCAAACCTTTGTTCACACAAAAAAATGACAAAAACAGAAGTTTTCACAATAGATACACACAACCAAATATTCTACGTACACAAAGTTTGACAGCAAGTTTTACCAAATTCCAAATTTCTGCAACAAACTAAATGCTTCAAACAAGATTACGAGACTGTGTTTTCACTCAAAACTTTTGGGGTTTATATACTTGATAAAATTTAGGGGGTTGAGTTTTTGAGAGTATTTTCCCAGGTGTGTTGGGTTTCAGAATTTGAAAACACCACGCGCTGGTGTTTTTGACTCAGAAGTTAATAGTTTCAGAGAATACTTTCAGTCAATGTTTTTTTCCCAAAAACCAGGTGTTTCTTGAATTTACAAGTTTTTACAAGGCTGCGCAAATTTTGGGAGACAAGGATGAATTGCTTGGAGTGTCTAGAAGAACATGTTTGGCATCATTAAATGACAGTGGACATTTCACATTTGAGGACAACAAATGATTTTAGTGAACCAAAAGACAGTAAATGCAGCCATCAGCTGGCAAAATCTGGACCCCTTTTGGTCATTTGAACCTTTTAGCAAGGAAAAAACAGGGGTTGTATGACCCCCAGACAAGAGAAAAAGTTGTTTGCCCAAGGAAGGGAATTGTTTGATTATTATCAGCAGTTTTTGCCAAGTTTTGTAATCTTTTTTATTTTGCCATCCTGTCAAGGGGATTATTTAACAGTTTTAGGCGCGTCCCAAGATGCGCCAATTAAATTTCATATACTCGTCTTTTGTCGCCTTTTCAGGGATTTCATTACTGCCGCCAAAGTTGGCAGAAAAATTCTGCACAATGAACATTGAATCCAGACTCTGAGTTACCCAATACTGCTTTGCAACAGAGTTGTCTCTGCAACAGAATTTACATTAAATCCCCGGAAGGTTACACACAAAGTTTATGTCTAGACTTGTGACCTCTTTCTGTCATGTACTTGCACATGGCCAGAACCAGCAGCCCCCAAGCCTAGCAATATAAAAACCCCTGCTCTTCCTTCCCAAAATCAGTTGATCACCAGGTCCTCTTATCATGTTCCCTTAGTTATTTTATTGTATTGTTGTTGTCTTGATTTTAAATATAACAAAAATAGGATAACAAAATAAAGAATCAAGATAAATTAACTTTGAAAATACTGGAAGAAAGTTGATTCAATTCTGAACAAACTCCATAGCCTGTGTATATGTAAGAGTATCATACAATCAACCATATCATTCACAGTTTCAGCTAGAAATGACAATTAAAATTAGTGAGCATATCAAAGATTAACCTTTGATAAATTGTAAAGTACTTCATTACGTCACATCCCTTCAGAACATTATTCAAAATTTATGACTACAACTGCTTAGTAACATTCTCCATCTGCTGCTGCTGCTGCGGGAAATCATCAGCAAGGAAAATAAAAATGTGCGTGTTTATTGTGTGGATGTTGTTGATATAGATTAAATAGAAGATTGCCCATTAGACGCAAAGTATGTAAATTTCTGGTCAATTCAGGTTGCCAAACCCAATATAACGAGAAAATAAGCTTTGTAACTCAAAAACTAAGCATGCGCTAAAGTGAGTCTACTTTAAAAAAAAATGCTTTTTTAGGGAGAAAGACTTTTGGGAAACCCCCTCTCGCCCCCTCACACTTCCGGAAGGTAAACGAATTGATGATCTATTGTCAATAAATCAGATTGAAAAAGCAGAACGAAAGGAACTTGTATACGCAAACACTCTGCTCATCTACCGAGAAATGAGAATATCTGACGTTTTGTTTCGCAAATAATACTACCAAGAAGAAATGATGGAATTGACTAGAAGAAAATAGAAAAAGTTGGCTTCTCGGAAAACGCTTTCCCATTATCTCTCAAAGAACCTTTCGGATATTTGTTTGAGGTTTCCCAGAGTGAACCCGCCGATATTATTATTCCGAGAAATTAGCATGAGAACATCCGCCCTCTCATTCTCAGAATAATGCTGTGCTTTCATGCGATGTCATTTCGCTAAAAAAAAAAAAAACTCGTGATTGATAAGAGAAGCACAAACAAGTCTGCTTTTCCCCTCTTTATTTTCTCTGGAGACGAGAGGAAGCAGGAACTTGTCACGGGAAATCCGAGATTCCCCAGAAGGGATCCCGTTCAACCGGCGGGATTCTCCATGGAGATTTTGCCTGAACGAAGATGGATTCCCCCTGTGAGGGATCCTTTGATGTCCGAACGTTTGTGAATTCATCCCCATGATGACGGAAATGATGGAACCAAGGAAGAGACTTTGAAATCACTGCCTTTAAGCTTTTTACCAGCTATATTATAGCTAGTAACCATGCAGGGATTACGAGGAAATATGCACTCTATCGTATATCCGTTAATTTTCGGCGTAATTGAGGCAATTCCGATTTAGCATACAAATACCCATTTCTGCCTAATTAAAAAGATTTCCGAAGAAATTGATGCGGGCTAGAGTGTAATACTCATGAATATGCAATCGAGAGATTGATGCATTCTGCCAATTTACCTATAATATATTCATGCCATCCATGCTATAAACGCTATTTTCCCTGGGCTTTGCGGAATCAAGCAGCATGGCTTAAATGTTGAGCGATACTGCACCAATATTCTCAAGTGATACAAGGTCGCCAAATAGAAAAGAAAAGAAAAAACCGGCCAAGATGCCTTCCCAGCTCTTATTGTAGCTATTTCCGTTGCTACCTATACTCTCACTTGCTCGTAGAAGGTCGTCCGAAAATGTATTTAAAAAAGAAGAGTTCTTTAATCCGTATTATTGGGAAATTAATGAGAAAAGCACCCGAGAGGGGGGGGGGGGATCTTGACTCGTCAAGTGTAAGAACAGGCACCATCATACAGTTTGTGAGTGTGCGAATAAATTGGCAAAAGAACATTTTCCTGCTCGAGTGCAAAACAGCAGGAACAAGCACGACAACCACCTAAGTAATGAAACCTCTACTTAAGAACGCTTATTCCTCGCCCACAGCCAATTAACTTATCTGGGCACCTAGGCTTGGGTAGAGTCCGAAGGAAGGAACCAATCTCCATCCTGTACTGTATAAAGAAACACTTGAGGTATAAACCGAGATTATAACCAGCAGCCATCACATTTCCACTGGGATTGTAGAACCATTCAAGGAGGATATTTTCTCCCTCCGATAGTCACAAGATGCAATTATCACACACCTATGCATTGTCTATGTTAGGTATGTATATATATCTATCTATCTAAAATTTGCATTGTTTGTGGTTGTGTGACGATGCATTGGACATGCTGATGATGGGCTCTGGAAATTAATATTTGCATCTACAAAAGCTCGTCACGTTGTTGCATGTATACTGTATACAGTATATGGGTGATTGCGTGGGTAGAATTTCATTAATAAATGTATGCTCAGAAACACTTGAATTATGTCTTGTTTTCGAATCTGTTGACGAGAGAAATTATACTGGCTGTCCATTATTGCTGCTATGATGAACTGCTTATTTATGCTGCATATGCAAAAAGAAATGAAAGAAAAAATGTGCCGCTTTTTCCATTGGAAGCTATATATTGGTACGCGTCATATTGGTACTTGTTTTCTACAAAATGTACTTCTGACTTACTGAAACTCTTGAAAACGTCATAAGACATCTTTATTGTATCTTATGAGCTTGCAGGTATTTTGCTTGGGATTACAGTGTACTGTAGTATTCTGAACGTTCCTGCAGCACGATGAGCTTGTCGTCGCATTGATGCAGATGAGAAAATTAAAAACGACGACCGAAAATAATGCAATGACTTTTCTCCTCTTTTTTTTTTTTTTTTTACAGGGTAAGAGTAAGTCGACAGTGCAGGTTGGTCCTTCGTCTGCAGCCAGCAAACATCACCATCATCATCACCTTCAACAACAACAACAACAGCTGGCGACCACCACCGTGCAGACTGCAGTGGTGAACAAGGCCAAGTCGGGCAGCAAGGAGTCCCTGTTGGGCCACCCGGTGGTGGCCGGGTCCATGACGTTCCAGCCACTGGCCCCGTCCAGTCGGGGCAAGTCCTCTTCCACGCCGTCGTGTCGTGGCGACCCAAC
>CAJPEX010000363.1:78036-114467 GCA_905338405.1 Notodromas monacha
TGCAGGTATTTTGCTTGGGATTACAGTGTACTGTAGTATTCTGAACGTTCCTGCAGCACGATGAGCTTGTCGTCGCATTGATGCAGATGAGAAAATTAAAAACGACGACCGAAAATAATGCAATGACTTTTCTCCTCTTTTTTTTTGTTTTTTGTACAGGGTAAGAGTAAGTCGACAGTGCAGGTGGGTCCATCGTCTGCAGCCAGCAAACATCACCATCATCATCACCTTCAACAACAACAACAACAGCTGGCGACCACCACCGTGCAGACTGCAGTGGTGAACAAGGCCAAGTCGGGCAGCAAGGAGTCCCTGTTGGGCCACCCGGTGGTGGCCGGGTCCATGACGTTCCAGCCACTGGCCCCGTCCAGTCGGGGCAAGTCCTCTTCCACGCCGTCGTGTCGTGGCGACCCAACACCAGCAACGACGCCACTCGGCGCTGGCGACCCGAGTCCACTGCTGATGTCTCCTCCTCTTCATCATCCAACAGAGACTACGACGACAGCCGCCACGAACAATAAGGCACCTGCTGCTGGGTCGGTGGACACATCAGGCGCCCCTGTCGCCGCCAGCCGCAAATCTTCCCAAAAGGTGAGCTCACGTTTCCATGCTCTTTTTTTCATGAGTTGATCATAGTCATGACTTTTTTCTTCGTTTTTTTTCTTTCTGTGGCGACTATAACCTAATTCAAGTGCCAAGACAAGATTTAGAAAGAAAAGGAAAAAGAAAAAACCCTCTTGATCAGGTTTTGAGCAGAGACCATTATTATATAGTCTATTAACAATAACTTTGGAAAAAACACTCATGGGACTTGAATAATCACTTCGAGTTATTCATCCTCCAAAAAATTCAAATAAAATTTAAAAAATTGAAGTCATTAAAATCATTTGAGCAACGTACTGCCTGCCATGATAAATTCAGCCAACCCAAATACAGTACTGAGAAATGCCAAATCTTTCTCTAGCCTATATACGCTGGCGAAGACTGGAGAAGAATATTGAGCCAAAACCTGAGTGCTCTTTTTGATGAAGCTGGAAAAAAATTAAGGAACATGATGAATCTGAGTTCATGAAGCAAAATGATCCCATAAAAATTAAAAAAAATAAAGCAACCGTCACGAAAGCCCTTCCAATAATCCTTCGTTGGCTTCATCCCATGCTTCTGGATGGTCCACAGAAGCAGTCCGAGTCCAGCAGTAGTAATAGTGGTGGTGGTGCTGCTGGTGCCCCCGTGGTCAAGACCCGCGTGCCAAATGCTGGCCCTCTGCCAGCTCTGCGCAAGTCCAAGACGTCGCCAGCAGCAGCAGCTGGTGGTGGTGGTGGTGGTTCTGCTGGTGGTAACACCACTGCCACTTCGAGCCCGTCCGTGTCCGTCCCGCCGCCACTCAAGTCCGGCGCCGCCAAGTGGAAGCGGTCCGAGATAATTGCCAGCGAGCAGCCCGTCAAGTCCAGTAGTGCTGCGGGCGCCGGTCTCGTGGCGCCTCGCTNCAGCAGCAGCAGCTGGTGGTGGTGGTGGTGGTTCTGCTGGTGGTAACACCACTGCCACTTCGAGCCCGTCCGTGTCCGTCCCGCCGCCACTCAAGTCCGGCGCCGCCAAGTGGAAGCGGTCCGAGATAATTGCCAGCGAGCAGCCCGTCAAGTCCAGTAGTGCTGCGGGCGCCGGTCTCGTGGCGCCTCGCTGATGATAGTCGGTAAACAAAAACAAAGAAAAAGAAGGAACAACGCAGAATTCCAACTGCTGCGCGTATATATATACAGAACGTGACAGAGGATTATTATTTTTTGGCGTGTCTTTCTGTCAATGCGAACGAACGAGTGTGTTTTAGGAGGTGCTGCGTGATGTGCGAGGTTTTCTATGCAAGAATTTCTGTGCTGATATGGGCATCTCTTTTTCCTCTGATGAGGGTCGGTTGCCACGAGATGTCGCTGGTGCATATATGATGCTGCTTATCATCATACGATAAGTGATTGGATACATACATGAATCGCAATCAGTACAGTACCTATTTATATTCAAATTAGGAAGAATCATTTTCCGGGATGATGATTGAATTACATTCTTCAACATGCAGCAATTATATGAAGGGAAATAAGTTCTTCAGCTTGTGGTCTGTTGGGTCAAAAATGAGAATAAAATGAGATGCTGCAGGTGCACCAATATAAAATACATCTCAAATACAGTAACACAATATATAAGTGCATGACGTAGTGATTTGACAGGACTTTGTAAAAAAAAAAAAAAAGAATCTTTTTGAGGATTGCACATGATGCACATCACGTTTCGAAAGCTCGAATTCAGCAGTTGATTTTACATTTTTTTCCGCATCAAGGTTTGACGTTTTTTGTTATAAATTTCAAATGGGACGCAAAAACACGAAGGCTTGAATATTTTTATATTTTTGTTTGCATCATGCGGTTTTAGAGCAGTTGTCGTACAGCAATTATTCCTGAACAGCATGTCGAAACATGTGGAAATCATACTGAAACACAAAATTTACGGCATGGAGTTTCCTTATTCCGCTTTTTGCTGATAATCAATTGATGTTCATTGATCAAAACACTAGTGCAAAGGATAACAAGTTTGTATATACAGTACTTCAGGGAGTGGGGGTAAAGTAATGAGTAAAGTCATGGAATACATTATCACACCATTGTTGCATTATTGCACAATAAATAAGGAATAATAATGTAGTAATTGAAAGTAAACGTTATTTATGTTGATGATGCACAAAGAGACGAGTGTGAAATCCATGAGTATGTTTTGATTGAAAGAATGCCATTTTTTAGAGCCAAGGCCGAAATAACAGGAAAAGAAAACATTCATTCTACAGCAGTATAGGTGTGCAGGCGAGCTGCTGCTGCTCGTCAGCAGGTGGGCTGATGATAATGGCGGAAATGTCTTTCTCTCTCATCTCCTGAATATTTGGCGGGTTTCTCTTCTCTATTCTTCTGCAGCTTCCTTTCTCTACGGAAATGTTTGTACTTTTCTAGAGGATCCCGAATAAACGTTGAAATCCAACTTCGTATATGCATGGGATCCCCAATTTCCGGCGTGAGTGGCTGCGGGCGAAGGCCGGAAATTTGCAGATCTATTTCAACGTTCGCAAACAGGGGGTGCCCAAAAATAAACCAGCAGCAGCAGCATTTTCTTAGCTCTATACAGTACTAATCGGGCTTTCAAATCAACCTTTTGTTTTCATTATACAATTCGTTTCAAGGCTCGACGTGTGTCTGAAATGAGCACAAATAACTTTGCACTTCACTCGCGTCATCTTTTGAGGGATTATCCCTGCATGTAATTCCTTCTGCTTCCTGCTGCTACGAGAAGTGGACTCGGCAAAACTGTAATTCGTCGTCGTACAATTTATCATCCTGTGCAAGTTTCGTGTGTCTAAAGTACTCGAGGTTTTGCACGTCTGTTGAGCTGTCATGTCGATGATGCAAATTCATGATGACGATGATGATGCGCACCATCAGTACCCCGCAATGCACCACCCGAGGCAACACCTTTTTTATACATTGACTCCTGACAAGAAAAGGCTGCAGCATATATTAAAGCCAAGAATTTCCAATAAAAAAATAGAAAGGTTTTCCAGCTAGGTTCTTTTGTCCTGATGAGAAGGGCTTTTCTGACTTTCATAATCCCAACAGCACGCATTCAAGTATTGAAAAGAATGACCTCTCTGTAATGTATACTGTACTGGATTGAATAAATTCAAGAGTGATGATTCAAAAAATAATAATAATAAAAATTCCGCCTTTTACGTGTATCACGATTGTCAATCTAAGCCAACTAATGTGAGACACGCACGGAGCACATAAATTGTTTATCCTTTGCACATTGCTCTTTTTTTTTAAGCAAAAATTCCGACACTGACAGCAGCAAATCAGCGCATCTTCTTGGCAATCGATTCGTGAGACGAATCATCATCATCATTATTATTACTTTGTTCTTATATTGCCATTCTCGCGCAATAAATGGTTTCATTTTTCCTGATATCGCCAAGTCGTATATTGTGTGCAGCCCTTCTTTTTTTTTTTTTGGTTTTGGCGAAGGAATGAATGGCGTATTAGAAAGCTTTGCTTGGTGGAAAATAAAATGCAGCGAAAAAATTTATATGTTTCTACTCGCAAAAAAGAAAAAAAAGAAAAGAAAGAGCAGAGCATTTTTTGAAGGTTTAAGAAAGGTGATTCACATATGTGCTGGAACCCTTTGCGAGGAATCCAAAATTTTCTCGTCGGTTTCCATTCAAAGCTTGTCGAAATTGTTACCTTTTTTTTTTTGCGTGTTTGTTTTCAGTTTTTGGCTCATTTGACGGCGATGATATGAAGACTTGTTGCTTGGACGTTGGGTTGTATCGTATTTATATCACCGCCAGTGGAAGAATATATCACTGTATTGTTGTACGAAATGTGTTTCACATTTTTATCCGCATTTTTTTGCACCATGGCAATTGTCACACATCATTCAAATTGCTATACTGCTGGAATATCGTACAATGTACTGCTGTATAGTGTATTCATGTTATAACATACGTGAATTTCTTATTTCTTTTTTTCTTTCAAACTCAGATGATGACTTATACCTGTAAATAAAATGCCTTATTGATAAATGGTGATTAATCTTTCTGGGGGAAATTGCCAAAAAACCCGCATCGTTGATGATGGCAGTCACGTAAAGGAAAGTGTAACTCTATCATGTCGATTCCATTCATTTATTGATGGATGGAAATGAAGAATAGCTGGCACAAGGTTCATCAAATCGTGATTCATTTTCGTCAAAATCCTCATTCATCGCTTGCACGGGGTTATTTTTTATTTATTTTATTTTATTTCTCTCTCTCGCCTTTCTTTCGACCGATGGACAATGACGAGGACACTGATTCCACCTTGAACACATAAACAACAACAAGAACAACAACAATGGAAAGATAATGCATTGCACCACTCAAGTCAAAGTCTCCTTGATGATGACCATGAAAAAGGAAAAAATAAGTACTGTCTACCAGCAGCATCCCTGCTGCTGTGGTCACACAAAGGTCTCCCGACTGCCAATCCGCCTCGAGTCACAGACTATGATGGATCGTACCACTGCTGGTGGTGGGGATGAAAACCCACTCCTCTGGTGTTGGTGCTGATGATGGCGCCGCACGAGGTGCTCGTGGTTATGATTTCGATGGTGCCCACGTTGCTGGATTATGCTGGGCCCCGTCATCCTCGCCAAACGGATGCTGCTGCTGCTGCTGGTGCCAGCACCATGATGATTGGCGATGTTGGTCGTGCTTGGTTCCAGGGTTGGAGGGGATGGTGTTGTTGTTGTTGTTGTTGTTATTCGTGTTGTTGTTGTTGTTGTTGTTGTTGGTAGTGGTGGTGCGAGTTGTGCAGCTGGCCCTTGGAGATTGATGCCCATCATGGTCCTGGCCCTGGACGCGGACACGGACCTCAGGCGCAAGTCGCGTCTCGTCCGGCTCCACTGGTCCAGGTCCCTGGCGAACCACTTGTGCCACATGGTCTGCACGGCACCACGCACCTCGGGGATCCGCACAGCGTACACGATCGGGTCCACGAATGCTATACATAAGCAACAATAGTATGAAATAACCGAAGGAAATACTGTATATATAATTTTCTTTGCGAGCTACCCAAAAGTGCCCCAAACAGCAGTACAGTACATTATATCATCATCCTCGTCATATATACGGTACAGTACTACTACGGTTGGCCATGGCTTCTGCTCCTGCTGGATATATTTCATCCAGCGACCTCTGTTTAACACGCGTAATCATTGGGAAATGAAATTCCTCCGGTCTGGCGGGGGCGGGAAAATGCAGTAGGTGTGGAATATGAAACAACATATTGTTCATCAGTTGGGTTAACAATAAAGAAAGAATCGTAATAGAGAAAGAGCTGAGAATGTTAATAGGCCAGTATTCAGACTGCTGTTCACCGGCCCGGCCCTGCGGTGGCCCCACATGGGCCAGCAGCAGTCGGAGTGGAACATGAAAAATGCACGACTAGAGGAAGTATTGAGGGCAGTGTGTGACGTATAAGTCAAGCCATTTTTAAATTTATTTTTCCCTCTGCTGATTATATGCTACAGCTGCAGCTATATCGGGCACGACACAATATTATTGTGGGTTCTTTGACCTCATCGCGCCCATCATCACTGCTTCTTCCATCGATCTCACATATATATACGAGGATGAGAGTTGCAATGTAATAATATTGACAACAAAACAAACAAACAAACAAACAATAGAAGCCATTCATCTTGGCTTTCTTTCCGTTGTTCACGCATACCGTATGATGCAGACAGAAACACAGCAGATGAGCCAGTTATATACAGTACAGTACTGTATACCAGCAGCAGTCCTTGATATGAGACGTGTATGTCCACCCACACGCCACAAACAGGTTTCTTGAGAAACTAGCTCTTTTATTGTCCTCATGTGTAGCGTATGCATATACAGTAAATATCATGTGCAATCTGTACCATCAGCAGCGTCTTTCTAATGCCTATGCTGCTGATGTGGGCGAGGACAAGTGCTACAGAAAAAGGGGCACAATTGCTCCTGACTTCGTCCTTATTCACACAGCACACTCGTATATGCATAGAAAACTTGTCTGATGAAGTAAAATGCTCATATATGACGAACAAACTTATTGGTGTTCTTTTTTGTCGTTGAAATCATTAATTCCTCATTATTATTCCCGCCGCAAGACGTATAACAAATGAAACTTATTGTATGTTCTGCACTTGATGAACCATAATAATGTGTGGCTGGTCATTCGTGCGGAAATAACTGGCGCTAATAAAGAAGCCAAGCAGAGTACGTATATATTGTATCACAGTGCCTGCTGCTGGTGACTTTCTCTATATACTTAACCTCGGAATAAAATAAATATTCGGGAGTAATGAAAAATACACACATGTCTCCGAGAACTTGTGTGTACTGTATATGGAAGCAAGTCCAGTATTTCACCTTTGAGGATGAGCAGGGAGTTGGTGAACGTGGTGAGGATGATGATGGTCTCTGGCTTGATCTGAGCTGCGTGCACCAGACATCCGTCGCAAATGACCACGAGCTGCACCACTGCTGGCACCCAGCCCACGGTGTAAGTTCCTGACCATCATCACGGAAAAGAGAGAGAGAGACACAGAGAAAAAAATTGAAATTCCTCCGGTCTGGCGGGGGCGGGAAAATGCAGTAGGTGTGGAATATGAAACAACATATTGTTCATCAGTTGGATGAAATTAAAATTAAAAATGAAATTAAAATGCTATGGGAAAAATCAGCTATCATCGTCACACGCGTCAAATCAGACCAAGCATAGTACATCAGCAGAAAGGGAATTCCAGCTGAAAACCTCTTCTTGTTTATTTTTTACCCCATCATCATCATCATCATCAACTTCAACTTTCACCTATACTATACAGGATGATGTTTGTTATGCTTGTGATAGTCAGCCTCTGTAACTCAGTTTACTGTACTTCATCTATAGTTTGCTGATTCATGTATATATGTTTCAATCAATGTATTCCTTTTTTTCTATATTGTTCGTGCTTGTGATGAAAACATTTTTGTCGAGAAAAGTATACTGTATGGAAGTACTATATACAGTAGTACAGTATATAGGCATCTGCTCTGCTCTTGTATTTTCTGACGGGGTAAACGATGCGTTATTTTCTTATTTAGGAGGACTACCCAGAAAAGAACACGAATGACTGCCTGTTTCATCAACATATGCATATAGCCTTATTATTTATTGTCTTGTTACATATAACGTATAGATTATAAAAGTGCTGACACGAAGTATAAGCTTTGTTTGAAAACCATTGATTTTCGTATTTTGCATTTTTTTTTAAATAATAATAACGCACGTGTTACTATATATAAATAGAGTATAGACTTTCAATCCCAATGGGTATATATATATATATATAGCAGTAGGAATACCATTGTGACACGAGCTACACCTTTTCGATATATATAGACGGACATTCTCAAAGTATATATACGTAGTAATTAAATATGCATATACAGCAGGGACATCATGATGCTCGAATTTGAACGGCATTATTCATTGACATATACGTACAGAGTACAGACACGCACCGCCCCCTTTTTTCGTTCGTTTGCTTGCTTTTTAAAGGAAGAAAAAAAAACTCACCTAGGATGAGAAGAGTGGTGACCAGGGCCTTGTTGTTCCTCCTTCGGGCCTGCTGGCCCGTCTCGCACCTGTGCACCGTCAGCTGCAACCCTCGGCTGGCCCGAATCGTCGAGTAGATCTTGGCGTAGATGGCCACCATGGCCACGAGTGGAGTGAAGATGAGCAGTGCCACCACGAGTCTGAAGGGCACCTACATTCATATGAAGTACAGTATAGAGAAATGTAGATGCTGTGTATTACACAAATGTAAAATAATAACGGGGATACAATGATAATCTCCATATGCAGTATATAGACACATAATGCAGCAGCATCAGGGGTGATTTTGATACACGTACGTGATGTAGATCTGCTGATGGTCATGTCACGCACGCAGTTTTCAGGGTTATATATACATTACAGGATATGCACTTTCCTTTTAGTGAATGATTTAGGAAAACAAAAAGTAAAAATAAAAAGTGCTATTGTAGGACAGACTGCACAAAGTTCCAAATGATGCGTTGTATAATAAAGTGGGGCCCCAAGATACGGACGTAATTGGTGCTTATATGAATTGTTTCCTGCATACGTTGAAATTTCCACATTTAGGATCACTATATAATATAGACTTGAACAGGAATACAGTATATAAAATTGTTTATCCTGTATTGATCGAAAATTAGGAAGAATCCTCGTCAAAACTAAAATAAAGCAGTTTGTCTTAGCTTCAAGATATACAGCAAAGAAACACGCATTCTGATTTTTGGCATAGAAATAATGAACATTACGCAAAAAGCAAAGAAGAAACACAATTAATCTCATATTTTGCATAGGTGACACGTGAAGCACTCTGGAAAAATAAGAAGCATAAAACTAACCTGTTTTTGTTTATGGATTACAGTGAATTTATATAATACGGTACCATGTATTTTCAATTTTTGTGAATATTATTAAAAGCTTTATTTGCTGTTCAAGAGATGTGAAAATTTATTAAAAAATAAAAAATAAAATGCTTCCATTAATGCCTATGTATGGAAATGTTGAGAAAAGGCTCTATGTGTATATAGTCTGTCTGCTGTACATGTGTCCTCGGAGCCAATTTTTTGTTGTTGAGTTATCAAGTCAAGTCGCGGGCCCCCCATCAAACCCGGTATACATTACTTATATAGCTGTACCTTCCAGAAGAAACGCAGGTCCAGACACTGGCGACTCTGGAACCCCTGCCCGGGCACACTGGCAAAGTAGAGCGCGAAGAAGGCGTTGGGCAGGAGCCAAATGGCGGCCACGAGTCCGGCCAACGAGTGGCGCCGCACGTTCCGAGGGTACTTGAGCGGGTAGGAGGCGCCAAACAGGTGGTTCACGGACAGCGCCAGCAGGTGCAGAGCAGTGACCAGCAATCCTCCGAAACGACACACCTAAAAAGTACAATACAATACCTTGCAGACATCCAGCAGCCACGAGAGTTTCACATCATCATCACGACGACAGACGACAAATGAACATCATTCAAGGATTCGCACATCATGCAAAAAAGAACTAAAAAAATAAAGAAAAAAAGAAAGACATTTATGCTGGAGTACTGTATACTGCTGGATATATAGAGCCTATACATACCTCGATGAGGAGCGAGAAGCACGTCTGGTAGTAGCCGAACCGCACGTCCAGCACCTTGAGCAGCAGGGAATCGTAGATGAGACTGGCGCACAGCACGAGGGCAGTGTAGGCGTCGGCTGCAGCCAGACTCAGGCTCAGGGACACCGTGGGCGACATGGGCCGCGGGACCCAACGAGCCGCCACCACGACGACGGCGTTGAGGGCCAGCGTGGCCAGGCAGCACGCAGTCCAGGCCGGGATCAGGGCCTTGTAGTAGACGAGAAGGTCGCCGAGGCCGATCCCGTCCTTCTTGTTGTTCTTCTCGTCCGTCGTCAGCATGGGCATCGTGTCCATCGTGTTTGTGGTGTCATTGGTGTAGTTTATCATGCTGCTGCTGCTGCTGCTGGTTTGGCCGGTTGCAGCAGCAGTGGTGTTGGGGCTGCCAGCAGCAGCAGCAGCAGAAGGCGCCACTGTCGTCGTTGTCGTCGCCATTCTGACACTCATTGTCAACACTACTACCAGCACCAACACCGACACCATCACCGATGCAATCGCTGTCATCAGCAATATATTTGAGCGTTATCTCTTTACATGCGAATCTCAGCACGTCACATCATCTGAAATAGAAAAAAAAAAAAAAATTTCACTCACTTTCTGCCCTCAAATAATTGTTCTATATTAGAAATATTAGAAATTTAAAATGGCTTTCCTAACGCGACTTATTTTTGCCCGTAAAAATTTTTCTTTTTTCTTTTGTCGGAAACTGCGCGTGCTTTTTCATAAGTCGGAACAAAACCCAACTACGACGATAATTGACTAAGGACTAAGGCTAAAATTGCCATTTTCATCAACAACCGCCGCATGGAATGCGAATGTGGTGGCGGTTCATGAAAATGGCGAACCCAAAATTGACGTGGATTGTAAAAGACCTGGATGCGACAATACCCTTGGAATTATTGCCGTGTTAAATTCAATGGTTTGAAGGAGAAACCCCCAAAATCTTGTATTTTTAGTGAGGTGCAGAAATCTGCTAGAAAAGGGTGACTTTTGCGAAGCAGAAAAAATTACAAATAAATGTCAAACGGGGCTGCATTTGTTTCTTGTGCCAAAGATTATTTTTTCTCTCTGAAGAATGATCGCTTCACATGTCGTTTCAAATGTTATCCCGATCTTTTTTTTTTTAAATTACACGTAATACGATGTTCTCAACATCATTGGACACAACAACACATTCATTTCTCGAAATTAAGCACCGGCCGTTCTGAAATTCACTCCATACCGGAAGAATATAATGACCCAGATTGCGCTGAATAAAAACGGGCATTTTTAAAAAGAAAAAAGAAAACAGCCTTTGACGCGCACGAAAAAGTATTCAGCCTTGTTTTGGGTTGATGCTGCTATTAACTGATTCCTGATTCCGATTTTACGTCATGTTTATCAAAAACCGCCGCTTGGAATGCGAATGTGGCGGCGGTTCATGAAAATGGCGAACCCAAAATTGACGTGGATTGTAAAAGACCTGGATGCGACAATACCCTTGGAATTATTGCCGTGTCAAATTCAATGGTTTGTAGGAGAAACCCCCAAAATCTTGTATTTTTAGTGAGGAGCAGAAATCTGCCAGAAAAGGGTGACTTTTGCAAAACAGAAAATAAAATTACAAATGAATATCAAACAGGGCTGCATTTGTTTCTTGTGCCAAAGATTATTTTTTCTCTCTGAAGAATGATCGCTTCACATGTCGTTTCAAATGTTATCCCGATCATTTTTTTTTTTAAATTACACGTAATACGATGTTCTCAACATCATTGGACACAACAACACATTCATTTCTCGAAATTAAGCACCGGCCGTTCTGAAATTCACTCCATACCGGAAGAATATAATGACCCCATTCTCAAGCATTATTATTGTCTCATCTGCTGATTGTCTGCGATTCAAAGTGTGTACATATATACTGTGCTGTATCGTATGACGGTTATACTTTTGTGCAAACTCTGCTTTTTATATTCAACGACGGACTCCAAATTCCCTGCGTTTTTCGTTTCAAAAAACAGTATTCCTGTGATCGAAAGAACAGATCAACAACCGGTGTAACTATACAGTATATTATATTGAAGAACCTCTCTGAACGGCAACAGTTTAGTACGCATAAATTAGCGATTATTTTCCAACGCTTCAAACGTAACACTAATTCGTTCATCGCTCAACGAAAAAAAAAGGATGAAAAGAAAACGGGTTTCTGCTGATGCGGAACCCGCGTGTGCTGCATCATATACGTACGTAGGGGTTTAACGAGCAGCAATCCATGTGCCGTTTACGAGCGTCGGGGATTTTCGGGTAAACGCGAGATGAATCATGAGTTTTATTCGTCTTCCACGATAAAAACCATAAAAATAAAGTCTGAAATGACTGAGATAACTTTCCCTTATATACCCGTGCTGGAATGATGATGAAGGGGTTATTGTCAACTTGAATTTGCCGAGACCCCATTTCATCGGTATTAGGCTGTGCGCAGCCCAATAAATATATTTGTAAAATGTCAAGTCATGTACATTAAAAAAGGTCGTTTAAAAGAGGCGGTTAATGGCTCTCTTCATCCGTTAAAAGGACCTTACTGACTCCGCATCCTCGTCTCTGCTCATCAGCCATATTAAAGGTACTCATCGTTTCCTCGGGGCTCTTTATTGGCAATAACTTCTGCAAGTAAAGTAGGAAATTACAGAAATAAACAAATAAATACACGTTTCACAGCTTATGTCAATTGTCTGATATAACTCTGCTTATTCTCCAGCAGCGACTCTCATTTGGAACAATATATACATTATATTTATTGCACAGTTTTTATCCTACGTTTCCAACAATAAAAGTGGGGTTATTGAGATTGTCTTCGCACATAATATACCGGGAATGAAATATTTCTTGGAAGGTTGGCAGCAGACGTTTATCATGCTACTTTCAACAGGAATAATTGAATTTTAAATGGAAATGCTCAGCCAGAAATGGGGGTACTGTACTTTGTTGTGCTGAAATATTCGTGAAGGCTGGTTATACACGTGTGTTTATGGATCGCTGAACTTCAAAAGTAGCTCATTTTCGAGAAGTACTTGCACATTTATTTCTTATAGTCAAAAGTTTACCTTCCTGGATATTAACAATGCGCGCTTTCATTTCAAAGTACCAATTTCCTAGAAAATTGGCACTTTGAATAACTCACAAGTTTATGGATCGTGAAAATGCCATCATTTACGTAAACACATAGATACGCATTAGAATTTTGGTTTCACGCGTCTTTGGTATTTCCTTAGGTATTGTTGGTTATTGATTTGTTTCATTGCTTTGTTTATAGCACCGCTGATTGCAATCACTCGTTCAATCGGTACCTGCATCAGCGCATCACGTACCAAATGAGTACCTCTTTTTCATGCATTATACTGTATTTCTAAAATATGCCATTAATACTGTAAAACTTCTAGTTGAAACCTTAGCATTTTCCCCATGCGCACGGAGTAGTCGTCGGGAAGAATTAAGTAGACGTAGGATTTTGTATTTCTCTTTGAGCTTACAGGGGTAATAACAGTAAATAAAAAAGTAATGAAACTTTAAATCGTCCATATCTGATGTCTGCTGTCAGCAGAGAGTCGTTGGGATCTTTCTCTCAAGACTTGACGAGTGAGGAAGACGTATGCTTTCCTCATATATGCAGTTCAATAAACTGAGCCTGCTGAAGCAAAGAAAAAAGAAGAAAGAAAGGAAAAGTAAGATCCTCTTACAGCTGCTGAAGGAAAACTCTTTGAACTCTGATCGAAAAGAGGGGAAATGCACAGTACTCTACTGTAATACTTATTGAAGAACTCAATGTGTCCCGATTCCCTCGCAGCCAATCAATCAAAATGTCCACCGATATATGTGCTCATATATAGTGCTTGGCGAACTACGAGACGTACAAATTTCACGATAAAAACCTAGACTGCGAGGAAATAACAAATCAATAGTCTTTTTCCAGAATAATGCAGAAAACAGGGAGCATTTTTTGTACAGATGCGCTTCGAAAGATGAGGCAAAAAAAAAAAGAGTGATCGATCGAGTTCAGTCAGGGATCAGTCAGCGGCTTTTCTCAACTTATCGGTATACATCTTTTACTCAAAATGCCGTTCCAACAAGGGAAAATATTTATTTTATACAGTTTACGTATGTATATATGGAGAAAGCCCGTATCCACACACAATTGTTTATTTTTTACCCAGTCCTATATGCAAAAAATAATAAAATAAATTCTGCGGCTCGTGCCAAAAACCAATTCCACGCGAGTTTCATCTTGTGCCGTATCATGGCTTGAATAATGCTTTTGCTGATAATTCTCTTGAATAACAGCCCAATAACACCGGAGATAATTATATGCAGTTATGATATCCGGTAATGATGTTCTACCCTTGATATCAATCGGAAGCCTCAGCAGCAGCATATCATGAAACTCGGTATGTACAGTATTATGATTGAAAGGGAGGGAAAAGAATAAGTGGCACTATATATATGCATCTTACTGTCTCGAATGACAATAATGAACTCTGCATGAGCCGTCAACTAGAAGTAATCAACGCTCTGCAGCTATATTATATGCATACATGTACAGCATATGAATATAGAACGAAGAAGATGAGGATGAGGATGAAAACGACACCGATAAATGCTGACGAGGATATACAGCACTTGAAATGATTATGACATTTTGAAGATCAACTTTGGAATCGTAAAAGGGGTACGCGTGCCTCATCAGCAGCCCTTCTTAATTCATCTGCATCCTAAAACATAAAGAGAAACTCGAATGTCCCCATTATTGTCATTTAAAAAAAGTAATGAAACTGTAAATCGTAAATATCTTATGGCTGCTGTCAGCAGAGTCGTTGGGATCTTTCTCTGAAGACTTGACGAGTGAGGAAGACGTATGCTTTCCTCATATACATATGCAGTTCAATAAACTGAGCCTGCTGAAGCAAAGAAGAAGAAGAAAGAAAGAAAGAAAAAGTAAGATCCTCTCTTACAGCTGCTGAAGGAAAACTCTTTGAACTCTGATCAAAAATAGAGGTAATGCACAGTACTCTACTGTAATACTTATTGAAGAACTCAATGTGTCCCGATTCCTTCGCAGCCAATCAATCAAAATGTCCATCGATGTGCTCAGCATGCATGTAGTGCTTGGCGAACTACGAGACGTACAAATTTCGCGATAAAAACCTAGACTGCGAGGAAATAACGAATCAATAGTCTTTTTCCAGAATAATGCAGAAAAAAGGGAGCATTTTTTGTACAGATGCGCTTCGAAAGATGAGGCAAAAAAAAAGAAGTGATCGATCGAGTTCAGTCAGGGATCAGTCAACGGCTTTTCTCAACTTATCGATACATCTTTCATTCAAAATGCCGTTCCAACAAGGGAAAAGATTTATTTCATACAGTTTACGTATGTATATATATGGAGAAAGCCCGTATCCACACACAATTGTTTATTTTTTACCCAGTCCTATATGCAACAAAAAAAAAAAAAAGATTCTGCAGCTCGTGCCGAAAACAAATTCCGCGCGAGTTTCATATTGTGCCGTATCGTGGCTTTAATAATGCTTTCGCTGATAATTATCTTGGATGACAGCCCAATAACACCGGAGATAATTATACGTTGTTATGATATCCCATAATAATGTTCTACCCTTGATACCAATCGTCGTAAGCCTCATGAGCATGTCATGAAACTCGGTATGTACAGTATTATGATTGAAAGGGAGGGAAAAGAATAAGTGGCACTATATATATGCATCTTACTGTCTCGAATGACAATAATGAACTCTGCATGAGCCGTCAACTAGAAGTAATCAACGCTCTGCAGCTATATTATATGCATACATGTACAGCATATGAATATAGAACGAAGAAGATGAGGATGAGGATGAAAACGACACCGATAAATGCTGACGAGGATATACAGCACTTGAAATGCAAAGCAGAGTCACATGACGTTTATTCCCCGCCTATTGTTCCAGCAACATCCACCGCCGGAAGCAACTGAGTATGTCGACGGCAGAAACGAGGATCCTCACGAAGATGACGGCCAGGATCCTCGAAAAGGGTTGGGCGGGAAACATTTCAAGTCAGCATGCGCACATGCAGTGGCACCTTCTTGACGCTAGAAAAGTTGGGCTATAATACTCACACATTTTATAGTTCTGCAAAACCCCCTATCGTTTTGGGAGATCACTCACTCGGCGGAACCAGAAAAAAATTCTTTGTACCGAGAAATTCGTCTTAGATGAGGTCCGGGAGTCTACCTGTATTTCCATATTTAAAAAGGGGGGGGGGGGGTCTCGTCATGACAAACGCTGCACAATAATTCCACTTATTTCCTGCGTTTTTGAGGGAGACATTTGCATTCTATAAAATGTGCGAATGTGTGTGCTTTTTTGTTCAACTGGGAACGATGAAGTTCCTGTGCGGAGATAATGGGTGCAATTATACTGCGTTTCAGATTTGTTTCCCTTTAAACAGATGATGGGTGCTTGTGTTTTGGGACAAGTAAAATCATTTGCCTTTCAACTAGTAGAATGTTGATGTAAAATCTGAAATAAAAGGCGATGCACGGCTTCCTTCTATAAACGTTCATCATTCTTTATTCTTCTTGGAGTTGAACAGAATGCACATACAATATACTGGACCACAAACAGTGTATTTTTCTTGAATCAATGCGAACCCAAAATCCAAAGAGTGCATGCTGCCGTCGATGAGTCGATTAGACGCAGTAGAAACCCATCAATACGTATGTAACCATCATCAGGAGATTGACAGTCAAACATTTAAAACACCCCAACTTAAGTTCCAAATACCGTCGAACCTCTTTCAGCAAATCAACTTTCAATGGACCAGAAAGAAATGATTTCAATTTTGGGAAACGAGCATTTCCGTTGTGGCGGAAAGAAGGAAGAATTCTAGGAAATTATCGTAATTGGCTGGTGATATATTTTGAGCCTTTAATTGCCCATTCAATGAGTTGACATGATGATGATGCTGGACTTGGAGGGAATAAGGGTTCATTTGCCTAATTATTCTTTCACTCAATTTCCTCACACATCAAGTTGCATTTCTCTTTCGTCCTGTGAAAATAAATGAATGTTGACCCAAACTTCCTCCAGATGATTCAAGTTATTTTCCTGGAGCCCTTTAATGGTCTGGTTTCTGTAAGGACAATCAGACAGGGGCTTTGAAAAAAAAAAAAAAAGAAAGGAAGAATGAAAGAAATTCGGCTGATTATAGAGAGGTCCAACTGCAAATAAGTACTGTTCGCATTTAATGAACGTGTGACCCACGTACATATATGATAAGAAACCCGTATAATGTACAGGGAAATCGTCAACCCAGGGCCACTTTGGTAGACTGAATCCAGTCCACGTAAGCCGACACCTTGGTGCCGACGGCTGGCACGTCGATGCGACACGCCGCCCCCGACGTGACGACCTGACGTGACTGTCGCTCATCGTGACGGGGATGATGAGACGTGGGCATGAGTCGAGTCAACCAACGGAGCAGTGCAGAGGCCAAGTAATAATTCTTGCCTGATGAAGATGGCGTCGTGGCTGGTGCAGTCGTGACACAAGCAGTCTGAGTGGTGCCCTTCACATAGGAGTTGATTGCCACTTGGACGGCTGTCCTGCCTGACCCGACCAGAACAGGGCCTCCACTGTCACCCTGCATCATGTATAAGGAAATTAGACACATATCAGGCAGAGAAATTATAATTATATGGTGAGTTGATTGATTGTTACCGCATGTGTGAGCATGCAGGTGATGAAATCAAGGCTGAATTTCAAATATACTGTATACTGATAAACCTTCACATCATCATCATCCTTTTCTGTTCATAGTTTGTTGTTGCAATCAACATCTGCATCGTCATTTGTGAGCATTCTTTTCTTATCATTAAAAATCATTTTGCGAGCAGCACAGTAAAATCTCATTACAACAAAGGTTTGGCACTGTTGGACTTCTGTAAGTCAAATTACAAGGGACCAGCAGAAAATTTGACCTATATAGGGAGGCTTTAACTTAAGGAGGTTCTGAGCTTTAGATGTTTGAGTTACGGGACCAAGCATTTTTGTTATGCAAAACATAGAAGAATTGCACTAAATCGTTGAAGCCTCTTCAAACGGAATTGGATGAAATTAAGCGGGATTCCCTTTCTCATCTCTTAAATGTGTGTGTTTTTTTTTCAATAAGAATTAAGGTTTATTCGTTCATCCGATACTACTCGACGATTGGTGTATGTATACACGCTATCATGCTTTTTCTTAATCAATCAATTGTGAGATCACGCATATCTCTGGAATACGGAATAAACATCGGTAAATTTGTGTGGAATAAAATAGAATTTGGCACAAACTTACTGAGCAAACTCCATTCACGGACAATCCTCCGTAGCAGGCCTGCAGAGAGGACGAGAAAATGCTGGAAACGCAGTTCCATGCGCTGGTGCAACCGGAATCGGAATTGATTGTCGTGGTTGCGTACAGGAGCTGAGAGAGGAAACCTGCCCAGACAAATACGAGTAAGTTCACCAATAAATAACAATAGAGTACTGCTGGACAGTACTTTTTGTTAAAAGCCCCAGGACTTTAGTTTGTACGAAACACACTCAATTACAGTGATGTAATCATGCATGCATACTACTGTAATGTACTTATTCACCTCCAGTCTCAGTCATGCCCCATCCCACGATGGTGGCGACACGGCCTTGGTAGTCCGAGTCCTTGGCGGCCAGGGTCACGACTTGCACCTGGTCCGTAAGAGTGACACCTGTGCCGAGTTTCAAAAGCGCGATGTCATTTCGATAATTATTCGCCACGGAATAGCTCTCGTGGATCCGAATGTTGGCCCGCAAAACTGTGCCCGACTGCTCGGTGCCTTCGTCGCCACTGGTGTCGGTTAGGCCTCCGACTTGATACGAGCAAGCCGTTGTCATTGTCCTAAAACATAAAAAAATAAAAAATAAATGCAAATAAAAACGAATAATGCTTTGGTAGGTCACAAGCACAACACGACTCTGTTTTCAATTATAACTCATCGTGAGGTCTGTATACAGACCTATATACATATGCTGATGATTTGAGCACATAATTTCGTGGGCACGCACGAATTTTCACGCTTTTTTTTTTTTTTTTTTTTTTTTTTTTTTTTTTTTNCGATTTTTTTTTTTTTTTTTTTTTTTTTTTTTTTCAACCTGCGCCACGTACTATTTATCACGGAAATCTTTGTGTCGTTCTACTTTCGACACAATAATACAGCGGGGCCTCGAGATGCGGACGCAGAATTGGCGCTCGAACCTTTTTTCCTTTGTTTTTGCTGGAGCGTATCTGCTGTATTATTTCAGATCACATTTCATAATACTGTACTGTACTGTATATACGGTATATAAATTTCAATGAGATTTTCTCGATTATCCTGCAATTGCCGTTAAATTAGGCGGCAAAAGGAACCCGAACAATTGATCGACCATATATGTGGGTACGATTTTATTTGATAGTGATTGCACATAAACTATCTTCGGAACGTAATTAAAAAGTACATTTCGGATCGCAATTTTTATTTTTTTATTTTATTTTTTCAGTGGTGTTGTTTATTTACTCCTCACATCGTGGAGTCGTCGTAGACGCAGTGAGCAGCTGTGAGGATAAAGTTGGTGGCAATCAGGGAACCACCGCAGGAACCAACTCCCACGCAACTCAGGGACACCATCCAAGGGTACAGGGTTCGATCCGTTACCCGGGAACCGAAAATAATGACAGGGGAATCCCCATCATCCAGCTGTCGTCGTCTCGACGACGACGACGAGGCTAATCCAACTGCAATTAAAAAAAAAGAAAAAATATTCAACGCTGCATATTATTGCAGTCAATCACTGTCTTTATTAGAGCATATGTCCACATAACAATCACCTTCTTTAGTGAAACTGACAAGATAGCATTTTACTTTTTCCTATCCTATGCTAAATAAACACTTTGCAGCACCTGGAAAGAGCCACACTATATACTATTCCCACCTCGTTGAAAACCCGTCTGCGTTAATTATTAATTCTTGAAAATAAAAATCAGGCTGCATGCTGCTTCCGTAATTGCGCCATCATTTATTCATTGCTATATACCGTAATTAGGATTTAGCAGGTAGCAGATCATTACATTTTTTTTTGACCCGCGTGTCGAAAAAGTTTGAAGAAAGAATATAACGCAGAAGCTGAGATGCACACAGTGAATATGGAATACAATACAAATGGGTTATAATTAAATAACGAACTACTGTACTGTATTCGATTTATGCACGACAGCGACATCTACTGCACTCAGATACACTTGTAATTGACGACGACGGAGAAGAAACAATTATTGCGAAACATTTTCAACTTCTAATTCACACATGCATGTTGAAAAAAAAAACCGGAAAAGGATTTCACGCACCTTGTCTAGTGGACGAAAGCGAATTGAAAAAGCTGCAAAAGAAAAGAAGTACGCCAAGAAGGGAAACTGCTGATTTCTCTTGCTGGGCCATCTTCTCCTGATGCGTGTATATATGCAACAATTATATACTGTGCAGAGGTTGTCGTGAAACGAATGAACACTGGTTTTGAAAAACTCGAGTTGCTCTGGTTTTATCACAAGACGAGTTTCGCCACGACACTTTGACAAACTCAGGTGAAATGTGTCGACCTTACCAAGCAAAGCGTGTATCATTGCGAAGGCGTTGGAATTTGGTGCGGAAAATTCAATGATTTCTTCAAGATCGACTTCGTCCTTCGCGATGCAGAAGGGAAAAAAAATCAGAGAGGATCAGTCAGAGAAAAAAAATAATAATAAATAAAAGCAAAAAAAAAAAAAAATTCCGTCGATTCTTTTTTCCTCAGAAAAAATGCGTTCACTTACTGGAGCGTTCAGCCCGTGAATTGCCAGCAGTTGGGGGAGGACAATAACAAAATGATTTCAGCGTTTGGACATTTTCTGTACATTTTGTGAACGCGTGTTGTAATAATTCTGTGTTTATTTTTTTTTAGGGAAATGCATATCCTCTCAATTATGCTTGAAACTGACATGGAATAAAATTATAATAATCAAGGACGATGAACGTGGGCTTAATAATAATTTAGCATAAAATATTTTGAATCTTTCATTTGAAATGTTTCTTCGATTTTCAAGTACATTACGTGTATTATTGGTCCGCATTGTGGTGATCCGCAAACAGTATTTGAACGAAAATGTTAATTTTCGAGTATACCGTATATTGGAATTTGACATGATAACGCCCTGCGATAAAGGCAGTTTTTGTAATTTGTGCAAAAACAATTTTCTCGCAGCAGTTCAGCGACATGCATTGGGATTTTTAAAGTCTTACTTGTTCTGTGTTCAAACTATCGTGTACAGTATACGTGTCGTACCATACATCAGCCAGTCGAAAGTACTGTACAAGTAATAAGTTAGCGCTCACAGCTATAGATAATACAGATTATCCCATCATTTGAAATTGACTATGGACTCTCCATATAACCCCTACTTTGGTGGAAAATTTAAACGTGTTAACAAACATTTAGATATCATTGATTATGATTTTTTTTAAATATTGACTTGTAATTGGTATTCTGAATTGTAGCTAATGCAAAAGAAGCACATCTTTCCTCCACACACTCATATGCTATTGAATTCAATAAAAATAGAACATTTAATAAAATTCAGCCGACTCGTGGAATTCTCTCGAGAATAAATCAGCAGGAAAAAATTCGCTCCGGTGCCTTTCATCATGCTGGCGAGATGAAACCCTGACTCAAGAGAATAGCAATAAAAAGTTCGAATACGCAGATTCAATCTAAAAAAGAAGAAAACAGCGATTTATGAGTACTGTAATTCCATTCACATTCATTTTGTTCAACGATTTGTATTGCGTGCGTCCGACTAGCACGAATATTTTCTTCGAAACACACTGCAAACAAAGAGGTCGAATGCGTTCAATCACGGCATTTTACGAGATTAAAGCAAACGAAGAACCAAAGCAGACACCGCCCCCACCGTAATTAACCCGAGCAATCAGCAATTAACGAACGGGCCTCGATTGCCGCCCAGTATATATCGTCCTCCAGCAGTATTTCACGGTACAGTATATACTATACAGTACTGTACATTTGAAATTCAGCATAATCATATACAGTATCATATTCATTCAATATAACGAGGCTGTTTTATTATTCCATGCTTTGAATGCCGGTGCTGTGTACCCCGCCTGACCCTGATTAACCAAACATGGCCCCCGCAGTGGATTGGATCCAATCTAGGTAAGCGGAAACCTTCATGCCAACTGCTGGCACGTCGATGCGACACGTCGCCCCCGCAGTGGCAGCAATTTGACGTGACTGTTGTCTTCTTCTTGCGTGAGACGGTTGGAGGAGGCGACTCCACAGGCGGAGCAGAGCAGACGCCACGTACGTTTTGGTGTTGGTGCTTGGTGCAGGTGTCGCTGTCGTCGTCTCTTCAGGCACTTCTAAATCAGAGCAAGATATTTGTTCAGTGTTCTTGGCGAAAGAGTTGATTGCCACTTGGACAGCCGTGGTGCCGGATCCGACCACAACTGGACCAGGTGACAGCGGGACACACTACGTGTTTCTTTTACGGAACACTACTTTGTGTAATTATGAGATATATATCTTGAGATAAATATATGCCATCTAATTTATCAGATATATCTTCAGATATCTGATCTGGTGTGGTGCCCAACTCAGAAGTGGTCAAGGGCCACATTGAAACAGTAGAGCAGTTTGCGGGCCACAATGGAAAAAATGCACAAAAAGTGCTATACACTAAATTGGGCAATTCATTCATTTCTGGGGTGGTTGAAACCATTCTATTTGTCTAACTCCAAGTTCAAGGCATTCAAAACTTTGAATAAAATGTTTTTTCCTCTGCAAACTTGTTGCTGCATTTTTACTAATACAGTTCAAGTTTTACCTGCATGACTGAATTTTTGTTGATGGAATTATATAAATTAATCTGCATAACGTTTCAAAAAAGCAACCAAAGTTCAAAAACAATAAGCAGCAGAAACTTTTGATTGATTTTTAATGTTGAAAAATAATTTTGATTGAAAAAAATGCTGGCATTTCAGAAAGTGGTGAACTAATTTGGAGAAAATATGGTCTCTAGTATTTTTACACAATGCACAACATTTCTTGAAAATAAGTCTATATATACAAAGCAACATTGATTCAACCTCACAGCACAAAAAATGTTCATGTCCTTTTTGGGGAGGTCAAAACCAGGATATGTATCTGGGATCATTTTTTATTATTGTGGGGGATTTTTCATGAAGTTTTTACTAGTCACTGAGCCAATTACATTTATATTTGGATCTTGGACATTTCAATATATACTGCCAATTTGAGACAGGGCAAATTTGAGACAGATACTTTTGGAGACAGGGACAATTTGAGGCAAAAACTTTTGGAGAGGGTGACAATTTGAGACATGAATTTTGTAGGCAGGGACAATTTGAGACAGTTACATTTTAAAGCAGAGAGAATTTGAGACAGAAGCATTTTGAAAATGCTTGTTGTTGAAAAGCATTTTCAAAATGCGTCTCCTGTGCTTCTCCTGTATATCATATTGAAGATGAGGAAACAAACAAGAATTGCTCTGCTTGATCAAAAGGTAGTTTCAATGAAAATCGCATGAGCATCATCCAAGGTTTTTTTGGGTAAATTTTTTTTCTTGCTTTCCTTACTCTCTTGGTCCATTGTAATGCACCTAAAATGCACCAGAACATTATACAATATACAGTACATCTATAGCAGACAAACACTATTGGGAATATGTATAACTGAGCCTATTTCAAATATTCAGATTCAAATAGGGAAATGACATTCAAAAAAATCTGCAATAAATAGAATCAAGCTGAAGTCAAAAAGACAGAAAATCAAGTGTTATATGGGCAAATTTTGTGTACAGACATGGGGAGGAAAGGGGAATCTCAAGAAAGCCAGAAATTTTAGTCCAATTGAAAATTCCCCAAGATTAACCAAGAATCTTGAGAAGACCAGAAAATAAGTGTTAAACAATTATTGTGTGCACATAGTTGCTTTGGTAGAGCCTGGAATTGTTCTGGTCTCTGAATGACCATGTCTAAATGTCCAGTATTGGCCCTGTCACAAATTGGCCTAGTCTAATATTGCCCCTGTCTCAAATTGGTCCTAGCTCAAATTTCCTGCATCAATTTGTCCAGTCTCAAATTGGCTGTTGTGATTTGTCCATATCCTTTCAAACTTGCAATCGTAACTGATGGTCTACTTTTGTTTATGCTTTTTCAAAAATTATAAGCTATTGTATGTACAGTATTTCCCTTTCCAAGAGATGCACTTAAATTAAAACACAGCAGAAAATGCTGGTGTAGTATTTAAAATCAAAGATTAAAAAAANCAAATTTTCTGCATCAATTTGTCCAGTCTCAAATTGGCTGTTGTGATTTGTCCATATCCTTTCAAATTTGCAATCATAACTGATGGTCTAATTTTGTTCATGCTTTTAAAAAAATTATAAGCTATTGTATGTACAGTATTTCCCTTTCCAAGAGATGCACTTAAATTAAAACACAGCAGAAAATGCTGGTGTTGTATTTAAAATCAAAGATTAAAAAAAAAACAATGCCCTTTAATCTGTAAAGCAGAACCACTGACACCACAAACAAATACATACTGTTCTAATGGTCTTTCTTATCAGAAGGAATAATCAAAAGAATTGTGAAAACTTATTGCAACTCCTTATCAAAATTGCTGACTGAAGATGCCTTGCAAATTTCGCAATTTTCACTTCTGATGGTTTTAATTTTGGGGTGGCGATTTTCCAAGCTGGCTCTGCGGGCCAGATGAAAAGTCTTCGCGGGACAGATCTGGCCCGCAGGCCGTATCTTGGGCACCCCTGATCTACTATATTTTTGCATTACTAACTATCCCATAAATACCATAATTAATTACCCCAGAAGCTTTAGGATAATGGTACTGCCAAATTAATTTTTCAGAAAAAAAGTATTTTAGAAAAGATTGAATTTTTATCTCAATCAAATACAGTATTGTAAATAGACTCTTGTGTAAAGTTCCAACTTTTCCACCCACTCTTGTTTCCTCATTTCCTCTATATAGGAAGACTATAGGGTTTGCCAGTCACAAACTTTTGTTACCTGATAGAAATACAGATTTTAAAAATTTAAAATTTGTTAATTCTAATTCCCCTGGGGTTTTGTTCCTCTCTTCCCAATCTCATTTCAGATGAATTTCCACAAAATGTCATGTTGATTTCAGTAGCCTCATCATTTGGATTGTGGTAAAAAAGAACCAATTCTACTTATATCCTTCAGCATCACTTTGGTACATGATACCTTAGCTCTATTGAAAAATGCATGGCATTTATTGAAAAGAGTTTATTCAATTTTCAAGTGTTCAAGTGGTGTTATTACTGTATAGCATGAACACATTGGTTAATTCATCACCAGAGCACCTTCTAATCTTATGCCCAGCATTCCACAGCTACATAAGTAATTTTTTTGTATCTTGGTGGGGGATGTGTGTAACTTTAGATCAGTTGTACATCTGTACATTCTGTGATGTATTTTTTTCTAATATTGTAATACATACACTGTATATAGCGTATTCCTCATCTAATTTTCATCTTGATGTTGTGAGTGCACGTGTTTGGAGATGGATATGGGCGATGAGGGGAGTTGATTTGAATGTGGGAATATTATTTGAACAACGGGAATGCTGAAAAGCAGAAAATGAAGCTTTTTTAAAAAAAATCAATCAATCAATCAAACTCATTCCTTTTATACAAAAGGGTACTTGGGGTACTCTAGTAACTACATGCAGTACATAATCAGAAGCAAAAACCCTTCTGAATGATGAAGGGGTGCTCTAAAAAGGGAACCTATTTGATCTGCACAGAGGATTGCCATATAGGCTACAGCATCAGCACCAGCAGCAAACGTTTCCCTGTGGGTGCCAGGCACAGTTGACCCGTTATCTCCCAAGTCGGGTCGTCAATCAATCACTGTTCTATTCCACTGTATATATAACAGCAACTGGTTCCAATGGAAACGGACAATAACAGACAACAAAAAGAAGGGGGGAGGAGGAGGAAACGGTGTCATGATGACGATTTGGTAATCTTCAGTCGCAGTTACGACCTGCTAAGAAGCGTGCTCTGGGCTTAATTGGATGATCGATCCGGGTTCACTGGCTGTGGCTGCCCAATTTTGGGCCAGCAATGGCCAATTAACTCTGGGGATCATTCGAACCCTGGGAAGAAAGCGATATTAAAGTTCTTATAGAAAAAATATTGCCTTCAACATGACCATGTCCTTGCTACTCTTTGTCTCTGCTGCTCCATTTTTGCAGATTTGGGAATAATGGATAAACTTCAAAAAACATTTTTTTTTGAAAATGGGATGCGGCTCACTTCAAGAAAGATTTGGTTTATTTAATTTTTTTGAATGTTTCAAGTGAGTCAAAAATATTCTAAGTTGCTCCAAATGATGACTTTTTCAACCAAAAACTAACAGGAAAGGAGTTTTCTACAAAGTACTGCATATGAGTTGATCATGAACTGATTGAAACAGTGAATTCTTCTTACAAGAAACATTTGCAGGGTTAATTATTTTTTGAACAAATCAATTTTTGTGGCTCATCAAGAAAACACTTAGTATTATCTGGTGAGGAGCATAACCTGACAAATTTGTTGTTATAATGAATGCTTTTCCAGGTCATCCTGAGGACTTTGTTGTATCCAGGTTCTACTGTACACTGAAAAGTCTTTATTATTAAACTTGATTGCTGTTTGATGTAATTTTGTTACTGACATTTTCTTTTTTATTTGGTGGGGGATTCAATTGAATGCGATTCCATTCAAACACAGATGAAACAACTCAAAATATGAGCTAAAAAATAATGGCTTTCCAGAATTTGTGTAAGAGAAATTAGCTGTTAAAAGTTTGCAAAATACTGTACTATAAAATAATTGGAACTTGCTCAAGCAGCCAGGCTGCGGCCAGGACGTTTTTTGTCAAACATAAGGAATGAAGTTTTGGTTTAAAATAATCCACCTTTCTGATCATCTGATTATTTCTTGGAAAAAATCATGCAATGCTCTTCTTCCAACTATTCAAAAATGAAGTGAGTAAAAAATGGGGAAGGTTTAAAAATTTAATTTTGAGATTTCACCCAGTTTTGAGCGGTTAACAGATGCCAATTTTGATGGTAACAACTGTGTTCTGGAATTTGGTTTGTGAGTTTGTGACATACACCAATCCAAATTTTTTTGACAAAAGTGCGGAATTAGATATTACCCTTCATCTATGTCAAAATTTAAAAGACGGACAGGAAAATCAAATTTATATAACTCAAGGTAATAGTTGAAAATATTTGGTAAAGGTAAAGTTCGCCCACAAATAAAATGCAGTGCAACCTTCTTTTCTGACATAATTTTCTGTGTTTCTCTCATTCTACTGGTTTCCCTTTTCCAATAAGTTATCAATCCTGGTGTCCATAATTTTGAAAGCTACTCAGTAATGCACCTTTTTTGTCAGTGCTTGCCTAGGAATGCTGGTAGTGCTGATGCCATATTCAATCAAAAGAAGAGACACTTTCAAATGTCTTCTCATTTTTGCCTAGCATGGGAAAATTAGAAGATGATGGAATGAATTCTTGAGCTGAAGATTCTATGTACAAAAGAACTGATTCCTGAAACTGCGTTTTATTTTTGCCCTTGAAGGGGGGAAAAGGGAAAACTGTCCCTTTTATTTTTCTTGCCAAGTCACCTTCCTTTCATCCATTAATTACACTCTTTTCTCGCCCAAAAAGTGTTCTTTCTATGTGTTAGCAGGAACTCTAGTCTTGGGTTATTCAAATTTGTAGTTGGAGAAGCAAAGATGGACGGGAGGGAATCTCTGGGTGAGAAGAATGAGTCTCAAGTCAAGGAAATTTGGTATTCTTCTTCTTTCTGGTACATGCTTTAAGAGAATTTGAACGCAATTGTGAAACTGCAGCATGTATCACTAAAAGACCCTAAGAGGATCCTCAGGCTTTTAAATATTTCAAATACATTCAAGTTCACGATTTTTGGGAGTTACACTTTCTATAGATCCAAAGTCCCCATAATTCAGTTGAAAAAAATTGAAGCAAAATTTTGCGATTTTCATTTCTCTGCTGAATATTCTTGTAAATTTAGTTAAGTCTTGAACAAGTTGAGGTTCACTGTTGTACGCAAATATGAAATTAATCTTTATACTCTCACAACTGACAAGAGTTAGAAGTTTCATGATGGGAACATATTTTCCAAATTTGAGCTGTAGAAGAATGTGTTTCTTCATGAGAGTTGAATTCAAGTGAAAAAGATTGAAAACCAAGTATAGTATATTTAGTCTTATTCATATAGCTAACTTTAGATTCGAATTTCTGGCAGCTCTTGAACAAATTCACTTTTGAAGATGAAAATAAAAAATCTTCATCATATAATAAGAACATTTTTGTCAACTAATTCGAGAATCAAATATACAGTACAGTCAACCCCGTCTAACAGACTTGATTTGTGCAAGGGACAAGTCTGTTAGACAAAAAAGTCCTTTACACAAATTCAATTACATGAAAATTGAAAGTTTCAATTTTCAACACTAATTTTAAACCAAAAAAAGTCTGTTTGGTGGATTTTGTCTGTTGGGCGGGAGGAAAAACTGCTTGCAGAGCTGGCCTGTTTGGCGAAAATCCCTTACACGGGAGGTCTGTTAGGCGGGGGGCCACTGTATTTCTTTTTCAAAACTCTAATATCTTCAATTTACTGACCCCTCTATAATTGCATATTTTAGGAAAGATATTTGAGAAGTAGAGTATTTTATTCTGAAATGAAAGCTGAATCCAAGTTTAAAAAAAAAGAATGGAAAACCAATCCAATTGAACCCTTCCATGTAAGGCTAAAGTCAGAATTGTGTTGTATGAAAATTTTCACAGTATTGCAATTTGAAAAGATGCATCAGTCTAAAAGTGTCTGCTATATTTGTGACTGCAGTATAATTCAGTTCCATGTTCAAGTGACACTCCATTTTCCCCTCCTAATTTTATTTTAACAAAAATGCTGTGTATTTATTGGAGATTCTTCAAAAGCCTTTCTTTGTTTGACAAAATGAAACGTCCCAGAAAATGCAGGCAAACGTGTTTGGGACTTGGGAGGAAAAGAAAAGGTTGGTTGCATCACCAAGACTGTTGGCAGGTGACACATGACAAGACCCGTTGTTTCTTTTTTTCTCTCCCACAACCCAAGAATCGTCTTTGGACTCTGATTTGGTAACGAGTGGGAAGAAGCAGATAATCTCAGCCAACTAACTGATTTAAAGCGGAAAAAAACCGAGTCCAGGGGTTAATTTGGACAGAAGGAAGATGCGATGACGTCAGCAATAAGGTGAAACTTATTTTAATTTTAAACAGACATTTTATTTTCCTCATTTGAATTACTTGTGCATTTGCGGCCTGTGATTCCAAGAAGAAAATATTCTTTAGATATCTAACTGACATTCCATTTTTTTGCAGGGTTGAAAAATGATTCAACAAACAAGTCTTTTAGTAAATTATTGCCATAAAAAAATGCATATGTATCGTATTCAAATAACCTTTGGATTTTGAATGCAATGGAAAAAGCAAGATTTTAAGCTTTTCCTCTTTTTCATGAAAAACTTTTAAAATTTCCCTCAAAATTACCTGAAGCTGAATTGTTTTTGCCTAATACATTTTATGATGCTGAACAATTTGTGTGAGACCCACTTTTCCCCCATGCACTATAGCTGGTACATCTCAATTCCATCCTACGAACTCCATTGCTGAACTAGTGTCAAATTGCAAAGTGGTTAAATTTCAAGACACTGAAAATTGAGAACTATGAGCCCAAAAAATGCAAAAGAGTGGCAAAAGCAGGTCAAATTCCAGGTCAGAGGTCAAATTATATCACATCAACCTCCCTGAAAATTTGACCATCAAATTGCTGGATGGTTGAATTGTGGGAGGTTGAATTGCAAGGTACCAGCACATGTATACTGAATTTATAAATATAAAATTTCTCTGGCTGATTTAGAGATATTTCTCTTCAACTGGGGACCACTTATTCGAAAAACAATAGAGATGTATTTCATTTCAAAATGATCAGACAAATGTTGAGCAAATTCCTTCATTAAAAAAAGAACAAATATATGTATTATGGAACAAAATGGAGAAAAGCATAGAGCTGGAAAATGGACTTGCCCCATGGTGAGCCAAAGTCAGAAGTGAATCCATTTATCTAGAGCAATGGATCTGACAGAAAAACCATACACACACACACAGAGATCTTGAAACACCATTTGCTGACAAATGATTCTTGGCCTTTTCCAGATGACGAATTACTGTTATGGTGCAGCGCATGGGGGTGTTGTGTGAATGGAAGTGAGCTGAAAACCAAAGTCAAACACACACACCAAGGGGGAAAAGATGATAAATGTAAGTAGAAATGTGTCAGATTTCGTGGGGGACTGGGGTTCACAAGGAAACACTTGGGGGGTGGTATGTGAAGCACTGTTTTTATTCCCACTTTCAGAGGAAATATATTTGAGGGAGAAAATAATTGATTTCTGCAGGCAATGCGATCCTTCATCATGGTTAGATTTCTCTTATTCCACAACTTTCTGCTGAACAAAAATGCCTGCTGATTCCTTCTTTTTAAAGAAATGAGTAATAAGGAATCATGAACTAGGTAGATATTGGAGAAAAGGGATCAAAACGTATATTGTTTCATATTTTGAAACTGTTTCTGTTTCTTTAGTGTATACCAACTGCCAGAAATTTGCTTCAAGAGTGCATCATCTACTTACGTCATCGGTGGGATTCGAACAACCCTCCCTTTTTCATATCTATGCGAAAACATCTAGATGTCACTAACAACGTATCCTTTTTTGAAGGTCGGAATGTGAGTTAAGTCGCAGTCACCAACTTTTCGATCATTCTGACTAAACATTATACTGGTAGTTTCACTTCTTGAAGATATAAAAAAATATAAGTAGAGTGATCCCTCATAAATGTAGCTCCCATCCCTTTTTCTATTTCAACTTAATTTCCCTTGAATGTAATTACATTTATTCATTCAGATGTGCACGCTCCCTCAAATAGAGTGATATCCTTTCAAACATACAGTGGCCTCCCGCCTAACAGACCTCCCATGTAAGGGATTTTTGCCAAACAGACCAGCTCTGCTAGCAGTTTTTCCTCCTGCCCAACAGACAAAATCCACCAAACAGACTTGTTCTGGTTTAAAATTAGTGTACAGCTTTCGAGGGTCGTTGAAAATTACACCAGCAGAGGGTCCGAATTTAAATTTTCAAAGCAGCATTATCCTACATTATTACTCTTTGTGTGATTTGAAAACTATTGGCATCCAGAGATTGCATCAGCTTTTAAAATAAGATTCAATGGATTATCAGGCAATGGATTGCAATTTGTTCATCAATGAGTGAGATGCATCCCTTTTTTCTTTTGGGAATGTTAATAGACCTTTTTCAACCCTTGGGCAACAGTGCCACGATTTATTTGCAAAATTGTGTGACACTTGGAAGAAGAAAATGAGAAATCAAATGATGATCAGAAGATTTAAAAAAATTGATCAGAAGTGCCAAAGTGTGGAAAAATTCCACATTTTTTGTAGCATTCCTGCAAAAATTTTTTATCAGAAAATACAACAGAGGGTGGACTTTTTCTGCATTCCTGCGAGAGGATTAGCATTAAACGATTTTGGAACAATGGAATACCCTCTCGCCGATTTTTCTCAACTTCGACTACTCAGCCAAAGCTGCATTTTGGTGCTTGGTTAAACCAGAATGCACAAGCATAATAAAATATCATGTCACTGCAGCGGGATGGAATTTGACCTACTGCTGTTCAAGGCCTATATACCCTTACATTGGTCCTCTGTCTATAGAAATTGACAAAATCCATCAATTTATTTCAGACATCCAAATACAGTGGCCCCCCGCCTAACAGACCTCCCATATATGTAAGGGATTTTTTCCAAACAGACCAGCTCTGTAAGCAGTTTTTCCTCCTGCCCAACAGACAAAATCCACCCAACAGACTTGTTCTGGTTTAAAATTAGTGTTGAAAATTGAAATTTTCAATTTTTATGTAATTGAATTTGTGTAAAGGACTTTTTGTGTAACAGACTTGTCCCTTGCACAAATCAAGTCTGTTAGATGGGGTTGACTGTACTTTTCATTCAAAAAAATCCTGTTCTATATTTTGAAATAAAGCTGAATACATTTTTTTGTAGAGCAGCATACTTTCTTTAATGCTGTACTAAACTCTTTGTAATCATATTATTGTAATTTCTGAAGGCTCTTCAATCGTGCAAAAGTTGGGGTTTCCAATATGCTGTAAATGAGGCTAATGAGAAAATTGGTACAAATTTATGTGGCCTGTAGTGTGCGGAAAATCACATAAAAATGTGAAAAACACTGCTGAGATTATGCAGGAGAATCTGTTTGCTTTACCAAAATTTTAAGATTTAAAACATTGACATAATCAAAAATAAAACTAGCAGTGTCAAAGGTAATCAGAGTGAAGTAAAATTGTTAGTAGGAAGAACAGAATGGAACGCTGCAAGAAACCAACCAAGCCTGAGCTCATTTATGCATGTGTAATTTAGTATTCTCTTGTAAATGCGTTACCATGAACGTTTTCCAATTAGTGCTATTGTCAGCCCTATTATTTGACTTTGTATCAGCACTTTCCTTGAAGTATGCTGTGATTTTCGTTTAGCCCAGAACCACATCAATAGTTGCTGCCTAACCCCAGAAAGAGGGAAGAGCCAGACAGCAATTGAAGAATGCTTTCCGGAGCAATTTTCCAAGGAGATGACAGGGTGCTACAAATTTGGCATGAAGGAAGATGAGAGATTGGCTGAAGAGGCCAATAAGAGTAATGTGGTAATTGCCTGCATGGGAGTAAAAGCATTCAAAATGGGAGTAAGCAGTAAAATCCAGTATCATTCCTGTACACTGTAATTCTGGTGGGCCATGGATCCTGGATCAAGGTTCCTTATCCCGTTCAAAGTTACTTCTGAGTAAATTCAAAGGTTGAGTTCAGCTTTAATTCCCTTCAGGGATTTAGAGCTTCTTGGAGGACAAGGGTTACAGCCATTCAGCAGGCAACATTGCGCTCTAGTCTATTGATCTCGATTTTGGGGTCCAATTGCTTTTCTTTGTTTTTTTCAATTATGATTCAAACTACTGTATTTGGAGCCCCAAGAAAGGTAATACAACAGATTCCAACCCTTAATGCAGACTCACTCACTTCTACGAAGGTGTGGAATGCTGCAATCTAATCTATGAGATCTAGTTTTTTCCTTGCCAGCTTCTAATAGACCAACAGATTTTCTTTCACTTGGATTCTGTACTCTGAATACAGGAGATCTGTTCCTTAGTTAAATAAGCGTATCATCTGACATCCAATTTTCCCTGGGAGCTAGACCCCATTTGAAAGAAAGAAGTTGGAACTGGTGAAATATTAAAAGTGGTAGTACTCCAGCTGATTAGGTAGGAATTATATCCTTTCCTCCAATTATTAAGTTGGAGAGAACATCCATGGAGTCAATTGCGTTTCTATTATCAGCCAAAATGAGTTCATATTCCTGCTTTTATAGACAAGGAGAGTTTGAGAGTTGGAGCCTCACCAATGCATTTCTATAGGGACTATAGGAGAGCTTGGATGATGTGTGTGTAAATTGAAGATTCATCAGGCTATGAGGAGTGTTGAGTGAATAAATGCAAGAAATAAAGTCATAGTCATCTTTGTGTACTCCTTCCTGAGATTCAGAACTTGCTTTGATTTCTTTTTCCCACATAGATTCTATTGAGTCACAACTTCTTTTGTTGGGCCCTGCCTGCTGGTGTAAAGAATTATTTCCACATTGGCTTGAGTGTCTTGCCTTTGCACATTTTTGTGAGATCAATTTCATTCAAAATCATTGCGCTGACAGCAATCACCATGCCAAAACAAATAGCCAACACATCTAGCACCAGTAAAGCTGTCAAGAAATGACACCTCCAAAACATTGGTGCAAAATGACTCCAGTTCACTAGTGTGGAAAGAAAATGGCTTGATGATTGTGACATGCAAAAATGCTGTGACAATGATGAAAGACTGTTGTGGCAGTGGTGGAAGTATGGTGGATAGTTTTTGAATGGAAACATCCCTTTAATAGGACCAGAAAGCCTGTGGGCCAATGTGCTGGTCCTATTAGGTGGGTTTGACTGTAGAGGAGATAGCCAGAATTCCAGAGGAAGTTTGCACTGCTGAAAACTGTGGGATTATCCACACCCCCCCCCCCCCAACAATTGAGAATAAGATTGAAAGGTATTATAAAAGGCCACAAACCCTTTTGTGGATGCATTCAGTCTGCCAGAAACTCTTGAGAGAACAAATCCAAGACATTTGGATTTGGGTAAACATTTTGAGAAAAAATCTGGAAGTGTGTGACAGTTGTTGGAAATTTGCTGTCTTGTATTATTTGGTTGCGAATATTTGTTTGGGAAAACGCATTTTCACTTATCTTTGGCAGATTGAGCACCTGCCAATTGGCTTGTATAGTTTTTTTCCAACCTCTATTTGTCTCTGAGGAAGTTGCTACTATTTTTAACAAAACCCTCTGGTTCTGTTGAAGAAAGGAACCAGATTTCTAGATTTCTGGCTAAGGGAATAAGAAAGGAGTGCTACATATTGGTGTTGTAAATTTGACACCAGATCTTCTGTACTGCCCCCAGCCCGGATACTTGATTTTAAGCACTTGGAAGTATTTATTGCTCATTGCACTTTAAATTTCAGTCTAAACTGCATTGAAAACCGAAAACCTTGATTTTTCTTTTTGATTTTTCATTGTTTTGAAGTATTGAATTTTGCAACAGGTTCCAAGCAGGAGTTTGTTGTAACCATGAGATTACACTTTATAATGATGTTCAGAGTGGTCCAAAATGTAAATCTGATGCCAGAAAATGATGAAGTGGTGAAAAGGATTTTGCATTTCAATACAGGCGGGTCAAATCTTTGGAATTCTCTCTTCAAGAGGAGGGATGGTTTAATTTGGCACTTATTTTATTTTATTTAAGACTCACTCCTGCGTCGGTGGAATCTTCTTTCCATCCTCGTAGTCCTTTCTTAGAACAGAAAACAACAGACTCGGTGAAAGATCTTCGTTTCCGGATTTGAAATACCGTGAATCCCGAAAGAAAACAAGCAAAATTGCAATATGTTGAGTCCAACGCTGAAATGGGCGGTGACATCAACCGGAATTTGTGCAGCTCTATATTCCTACTGTTTTCCATTGAAGGAATTGAAGATTCAGAAATTATGATTGGCCAATTTGACAAGCGTACTTCGGATTCAATAACCATCGAGGTCTTTGACCAAATACAACTCAACTCTCAGCAAGTCTCTGGACCTTTCAACATGAAAATGTGCAATTTTGACGTTTCTGAAAAGGGCCAATCTAAACTGACGGCAGCCGTTTTCAAGAACAAGGTGTGAAGTGACAAAAAAATCCGGCAGAAATTCGCATTTTTTTTTTCTGGAATTCTAGGGTTTTTAAATCTTGTAGAACAATTTCTTGAAGGTGTTTCATCAGTATTTTTCTCTTGGTGCCCAAAAAAGACAGGAGGGACGTTTGTGGAAGCAGGGGCAAAAGATGGGGAGACGGGTTCCAACTCGTTGTACCTGGAAGTGGCCCTGGGTTGGACGGGTTTGTTGGTGGAAGCAAATCCGAATTAATTTAAGCAACTCGCCCAGATGAACAGGAGAGCAAAAATTGTGCACGCCTGCGTCAGTCCATCGGGGAAGAAAAATTCTGTACGTAAAATGAATAATGATGCAATTGTCTTGTCTTAGTTTTCGAAATTGCCTTCATACAGATCCTGAAAATAGCTCTTTATTCCTAACCTTTTTTGCAGGGTTATTCATATTCTGCTGGCCCATTTTACTTTTGAGACTTGCATTTGACTGAAAGTGGGTTAAAACGAATGATGGAAGTGATTTTGCAATTTATTGTAATTTCTTCTAGGGACAAGGACAGACTGAACAGAAAAATATTTGTTTTCATCAGCAAATATTTTTTTTAGCCTTTGATGATTGAAAGCAAGAATTGTGTGCCAGGGAAAGTGAATATGTTTTCCCTGTTACAGCATCTGCCTCATTTCAAACTGTTTTTCGTTTCATTTTTCATTGAGAGATCTCCAAATCGCACAAATAAAGTCGGACCTTATAATTTTAGTTTGGTTCTCCTCTTTATTTTGCTCCACATTCAACATGCTCGGGCCGGGGTTGATTGAAAAGTTGATTTTCACTGATCGAAATAAGCATCAATTAATATTTCCCTGCGTAAAATATTCCAATCGAAAAAGTAACTCAAAGAAAAAACAATAATTTCACTTGAAAAATTGTTCGAACCAAAAAATTCCATTTGCAGCCACCTACGACTACGAGTGAAGAACTTTGGAATGATTGTTAAATTAACAGGAAAATTGGTCTGATAGAGAAACTATGTTCTACCTTTGGTGTTTGTTGTCCGTAAACCGAGGTAT
>CAJPEX010000364.1:0-44467 GCA_905338405.1 Notodromas monacha
AAACATATTGGAATATTTTTAAATGGAGTCCACTCGTATTGAAAGAGGAAATCAAATGAAATTCGAGCAAGCAGTTTCAGTTTCAATGAAATCGCGGTGAATTGTCTTAGCATCGACGTACTGTAAGTGCCCTGTAAAATCAGTAAGATACAGGTACAGTATAATTCAATTAAAATTCGATTAAATGGCGAAAAAAATCCGTCACGCTTTCATTTAAATTTTAAAAGTTGCTTGAATTGCAATCGGATTTCGTTCTACAGTATTTTACTGCGGTTAAAAATTTAATGTTCCCCGATGATGCGTCTGATTCATCGAGTTTAAGAAATAATCCTGTTGACGCAGATCTGAATATCCTGCGACGAAACAACATGCGCCCAATTAACCTCGAGAATCTCCCTCAATTTATTGTAATCTCTTCGAAGGTTTCTTGACTGGCGACAACAACTCGTCATGGTTTCGAGAAACGGAAAATATCCTGGTCAAAACCCTTTTGGGTTTCACATCAGATACAATACTTCCATCAACCAAGAGGGAATTTTGTTCCGTCTTACGCTGTGGTGATTCATTGGATTTTCTCGCTATTTTGAAGACGAATATCAAAATATTTCGTGAATAAATGACGGGTCTCTAATTAACCTCGTAAACCCCACCTGATCCTGTGAAATCCTGATAATCACCTTTCAGGCCTTCGTTGAACGGAAACATCACAGAACAGTTGAAATTCAAGCCCATCCCGTTTCTCATAGTTTTTTAATGCTTATATGAGGTAAACATTTATTGAGGCTACTGTTTGGATCCACGAGGTTTGCCCACAATCCTGAAGCTGAATGTTCCAAAATATTTCCGAACTTACGTAACGTAAATAAACCTGGCGCACCTTGATTAAAAATACCTTATCTCATCCCCTCGAAGATCTGTTTAGCAGTGAAAACAACGCGTCACACTTTCACTGAATGTTGTTCAGACGTACCAGGTTTTCGACTGCATTTCAAAAGCCAACAAGATGCCAATATTGTATTCCTCTTTTTTAAATTCGAAATGTTCACTCGTAGTTCCGCAGATGATTGTTCCAAATAATGTAACGGAAAGGTTAATTTTTTTTTGTACGACGGCTTGGATTAAGGTTTACACGGGATCCCTAAGCTAAGTGTTCAAAAATATTCCTGATTAGACGAACCTTGCGTTCATGCAATAATCTTATCTCGTTCAAGATTTATTGACTGGCGAGAACGAATCGTCACACTTCCGTTTACGTCAGTTTCCTCGGATTAACGAGGTTTAACCGTAAACCCTGAGGGTGTATTACGAACTATTCGGGAATTGAACGTACCCAAATGAGACTTTCGCATCTGAATTAATCTAATCCAATTATTGTCCCAAAGATTCATCGAATCGCGAGAACTACCCGTTATAAAATACAGTATTCCTGATTTAACAAACCCCAATCGGCCTAGCGTACATGAAATGATCTAATCTCATTTCATTCCAGATTTATTGACAGACGATAACAAGCATTCATACCTTCGTTTACATCAGCGTCCTTAGATTAACGAGGTTTACCCATAACCCTGAAGGTGTACATTACAAAATATTCGGGGATTGACGAACTCAAATGAGCCTTCCCGAGTACCCGAGCCTAAATTAATCTGATCCAATTCCTGCCTCAAAGATTCTGAAAAAATGCCTTTGTTCTTGTGATGCTGTAGAAATTAACATTTTTATCGAGTACCAACTGGAGTAAGACACGCAACCCAAATTTAGTTACTGAAAAACTACAATACTTCAAAAATAAGAGACAGTAGAATTAAAATCTGAACATGAACTCAACTTGAATTCGAACAATTTTCAATTGTTTTGATTTTAGAAAGTTTTTCAAAAATGTCCCATTACATTCGTGTGACGCAAACCTAAACTTTCAAGAATTTGTTAAAATTGTATCCCCGCCTATGACGCCCCCATTTTTCCCCTCTCAATTTTGAGAAAAAAAGTGCACCTGGTATTCCAGTTACAAGTAAATAAGTTACAGCATCCGCTTTCGAAAACCTTGCCAAGACGCTGGGCACCACTACTATTCTACACGTGGACTCTTGACAAAAATATTGTCTACAACGATTTTATCTGCACAACAATTTTGTTTTTAGTCACATTTGGTTCTCTTTCTATGCTTTAGTGGTTCTCCACAACGAATTTCTTTCTGGTCTCTTGAATTCAGTTGCGAAGAGAGTCCTCTCGTATTTTTAAATAGACCGATTACCTCCCAATACATGGGTGAGAGAATAATTGGCATTTGTCATCATCTGCGTCATTCTAGAATCTAAAAATTCTGGATTATCAGCCTAATGCTCATCTAAGAACAATTTTATTTGTGTAAAGATTTAGTAGTCCGAAGGTTTTTCTCTACAGGTTATCATAGGACTCCGCACATAAAGTCTCTCTAAAACGAATTTTTGCTTCTGGTTCCTTCGAAACTAATTTGAGAGAGAATCTTCTCATTTTTAAATGGAATAATTACTATACCTTAATTACAATATATTTACCTTCTATTACAATTTACAAACGTATGAGGATAAATGTGTCCTCATCAACGTCATTCTAGATAATCTAGATTACCAGCCTGATGATAATCCAAGAAGGATTTTCTCTGCGCAACGATTTTATTTTTCTTATGGTCCCATGGGGTTATAGGGGTTCTCTACAACAAATGGTTTTCCGGGTCTCTCGAATTTCGTTAAACAGAGAGGCCCCACCTGTGCCGTATTGCGATTCACGGGGTCAAGTCTCTCGTCGGATCGGACTCGAGATAAATTTCCGCACGGGAAAAGAATCCCGGGCAGAGACACGTCGTGAACCGAGATGGAATGCCGAGACTGTAGTCGACATTACGCACGATGTAATCCGAGCCACGCAACGCGAAGGCGGCTCCGTTACACGCGTAGTCTAAGCGCATCAGCGGTGACGCATGAGACCGGGTGGGCCATCATTTCTCTCTACACATACTCAGTATATTTATGTACAGTATTGCGAATGCAGCGTATATAAATTCCCTTTTTTCTCGTTCTTGCCCAAGCTTCAAAGCTTTTCCGTTTTATTTTTATTTTTTTTTTGTTTTTCCGGCGATTGTCAAGAGGACGAAGATACGCGGCTTTTCGGCTCGGACACGTGAGCGGAGTTTATTAACCAGCCAGAAATGGCGTCGTTATACTCGTGATATCCAGCGCACGAAGGCTTCGTTGCACGCGCGCGCAACAGGGGGAATCATCGACCCGGAGCAAAGCGCACGTGGATTTCCAGCATAGCCCGAACCCGTGGAGGCACATTCCAGTGAATGCCTGCGAGAAGGACTCACGGGTGTCGATGATGTACACCAGCAGCGACGTAAACCTCTCGTCGGAAGTTGGGCGACATAAAGTCACGTCTTGCTCTGAGGCACATTCCGAATTTTACGCGAACTACTGTACATTACTGTACTATTGTACTGTATCATAAAACATAGCACCATTCATGGGGCCAGAATTCGGAGTTTTCTGTGCTTATTCCAGCAGGGATGCCCACATCACAGTACTGTACAGGGTTGAAGTGAAATACGATAAGATCCGGGTGCATTTTGGGACACATCAAGAGGGCATTCTTGAAAATAATGTACCCCCGACAGAATGGTGAAATAGAGGAAACGTGAGAGTGAAATTTCTTGACAAGCCACCGGAAGTTGGAACATTCTCATCAGAGGCATTCTTAGTTGAAGCCCAACTGAACTAACCAACTTGAAATTCTTTACACATAAACGCAAAATGATTCTTTAAGCGTTGCCAACTTGCTGATTATTTGGAAGGTCGATTTTGAAAATTCAAAATGGCTTTATTCGTCGATTCGGGGACAAATGGAGTTTACTGCGCAGTATTTTCTACGCGAAAAGACGAATAATTGACAAGTATACGATGGCATCTTCGGAAAGCTGACTTTTCTTAGAAGCTGTTTTTACACGTTTGATAGAGATCAGTACAATACAGTACTACATAAAGAATTAATTCAAAATCACCGCATCTTTCAAGGAATCGTTCCAGTTCCCACAGACGAATGTTGAAGAGATAAACAAGAACAAAATCAGAATAGACTCCGCCCAAAATATACTGCGATTGAGCGTGCAACAAAAATATTGAAACGGAGAGGATTTTGATGTAAAATTGGGGGGGGGGGGGGGGGCAAAAGTTGATTACCATACATTAATACTGTATCAAGTTTTCCAGGACAAGAAAACCATTTCACTGCAAGGAGGAATTTATTTGATTCCTTGTGCTTAGTCCACACATACCTTTAAAAGGAACATGTTGTTGCTATAACATCAAAAGTTTAAATTGTGAGCAAGAAATATTTTAGATATATCCAGTTCATGAACAATTATTTTGTCTGCAGAGATATCTTCAACTCGAGGGATTTCCCTGACCTTGGCAAACTCGATTGTCACAGAGAAGCAGCTCATTATTTCTTTACGTGTACAGCAATATTCCATGACATAATGTTACAGTACCGCAGTAAAGTAACATTGGGAAACCATCAACGTACAGGTGGACAACGATTTTTTTTTTCATAAGGTTATCTCCCCATGTTATACGGGTTCTCCACAACAAAAATTCTCTCTAAAAGAAACTTTTTCTGGTCCCTTGAATTTCGTTGTGAAGAGCGTCCACCTGACTAATCTGCTGAATTTGATTTAGATGGGAGAAGCGAAGAGTCGTGATTCGAATCCGCTCCATTATTCAAGATTGAAGGCGCCTCCAAAATTTCGTGTCTCCAGGATTTGAGAGATAAGTTCATCGCCGGCACGCGCGGTCGTCTTATCGCTGTCGCCCGTGTCCCTGGAGCCCGGCACACAAATCTTCAGCACTCTAACCCAGTACCTGTACAGAGACGAATTCAAAAAAAAAGAAAAAAAAAAGAAAAAGAAACGACACGCGCACTCCCAAATACGACCTCAGCGGGTACATGCTCCAGACTCGACAGTGAACCTTGGGTTCTCCAGACGACAAACCCCGCAGCTGCTTTGATGCTATCCCCCCGTCAAGTGAGGTGCCCGCGCATGCGGGGGAAAAAACCTCCGCGCGGAATTTCAAGGACAACCGCCCGAAAATGACAATTGAAGGGAAGATTTTAATTGTTCTCGGCAGGGCTCCGATGGATGTCATTACAATCATCTACACTTCTACAGTACTTCATGCAAGAAAGTGAAAATCTATAACTTGCCTCGAAGACAAGCGTATAACTGAGAGTTCAGAAAAAGAAACACAAGCGATGGTTCATATGCTCGTCACCAGAAATGATGGAAACTTGTCATGCAAAAATATATCCCTGCAAAATATCCACGCAATGAGGTTGATACGAAATGAAAAAGGCTTCTGCGTGTCTTCTCATGTCCAATACTGGAAGCCATATGCGCAAGAACAATTTCAAAAATATTTTTAATTTCTAGGGAAAAAAAATATTGATATCGGCAGAAATTATGCTCAACATGTCCATGAATTCGGAGCTGACGTGACTGGAAGTTCTCTTCAGTAATCACATTCAATTTGTTCTACAGTACTGATCTTTAAAATTATACATCATGCATCGAGATTCAGAATAGTGAATAATTTTTACGATTTCGGAAGCTTTGAAACCCTACAGGCATGTAAGCTGTTCAGCTTCGAATTCGAGGAACAATTCGATTCAAAAAATAGCCCAATCGTAACTAAGAATCGTCTAAATGAATGTCATACGTATGAAATTTTAAATGAATTTCATGCGTATGAATTTAAAGGTACGTTACGAAAAAATAGGCGAGGTATTCACAACAAAATTGGCTTAGACTTCGAAGAATTTCATCCTTTGTTTCACTTACAAAATGCACTAACTCGCTAAATCAAAAACCCTTCTTACCCGAATTTACACGGAATCCCTTTCGAATCAACCAATTTTCCTCCTTCTCATCATTGACAACTTGACACTACTCGGAGTTCCGTAAATTAAATACTGTACTGTACTACAACTTCCGAGATTCTGCAAATAGGACAGCTTCAAAATTAATTTAAGAAGCTCATAATTTTGTCTCACTCCGAGCATTCAGGCGTTTTCTCTTCGAATCCACAAATCTCTCAACTTTGAAAATTGTTAAAACACCATCATGATGGTAGAAATTGAATTTACAGAAATAATTCGATCATAAAAAGTACAGCATCCGAAGATTTAAGCAATGGTAAAAATTACTTCGAAAATGTCGTGTTTTCAATTCGGAATATCACTCGGATTTTTGACACGGTAACATTTACCGAGTTTATTCCGAGTTTTTCAACAACTGCAAGTAACGTCGGACTCATTCATTCTGAATATTCGGACCATCACGCATCAAATTCACGAACCAATCATTGCTAAGGAAGTTGTAGAATCTTACCCGACTATCGTTCAGGGCAGTTTCACCCAAATATCTTGAGGAGACCACCTGTGAGATTCAAATCGCCGCACGATATAGTGTACGATAGTTGTACAGTACTTGAATTTTCCTAAATAATTAAACCCGCGGATTAGAAACCTTTCGCTCGCTTTCTGGAAGCAAATTGCTCAGACTTCTTTATGTTCGAAAATTTCACCACGCATGTCACTTCGCGTTTACGAAGGTTTCGATAAACGCCGATAAAACATTTCAGGTATAAAAGAACATTCGGTTCAATGACCTGACTCGTGAACTACAGTATTTCCATTCCTTCAACTGTCATAAAATCTCGAATCGTCAGAATCAACTCCGAAGAAATTCAGTAAAACCGCATCGCCCCTGTGAGCCGGTTTCAATTTTCCGTTTTCACGCTTCAGCGATGGAGATTCAACAGTTGAACTAGTCAACTAGTGTATTACACCTCATCGTACCCACGCTATGTAATGCAAAAGCGGTTCACCTGGACTCGAGGGAGGTGTACCGAAAATCCGCGAGAATATCACACGTCATGGAAAAGCGAGTACATGATCTCAGCTAAAAAGGGTTCCCATCGGTCCAAACCGCGATGTGATGTCATTTCCTTTGCAAAATTAAATTATAAAGAATAATCCTCCACAGCACAGGCGAACAGATATTCAAGCACTTCAAGTTTTTCACCGGTTAGCGCAGAAAACGCCAGCAACATGATTGGGTTTCTCATTTTAAACACTAACCTGCAATGCTTGAGAAGTGGTTTGTTGAACGCGTGATTTATGGATGATCTCGAAACGTAGACCACAAAAGCCCACGGAGAGCAGACAGCATGTCAAGTCCTGTTAATCAAACAGCAAAGGATCACTTGAGGAATGTCACGAATGTGACACTCTTCGGCGGGAAGAAATAGACTAAACTTCCAAGAATTCAACGCACAGCGAAAAGTAAACTCACGTTCTTTGACAAAGCTCGAATTTACTATGACTAGAGCCGGTTCAGAACGCATAAAAACATAGCAGCTTTGTTTTCGAATACATTCTTCACAGACATTTCCTTTTTCTTTCACTCCTTCACACGGAAAAATTTATATCGAGCGGTATTCTATAAATCTTGCACGGATTTCGATTCAATGTGATGAAAAAAAGCAGCCTGCATAATAAGATTTTACTTTCGGCCGCTTAATTTTACTACGATCGATCATCCTTACGATCCAATTGAGCTTTGGGGCAATCACTAAGAGACAGTTTTCTTTATTTGAGATCTTTTCGGAAATGTATTAATTATTGAAGAACACTTCTATGACAGCTTTCGATTATATATGCGAAAACACCTGATATTTAAAACGAATTATCACAGTACCGTATTACTGTACAGCACGATAATTTCAAAACTCATGTTCGCAATAATCGAGCGGCAATGTTGCGTTGAAATTTTTACCACGAATATGACAAACATTGCGTGATTCAACAAGACTACGATGCTTTTGAACGTAAGAATGATGAAACAAAAAACAAGGGCTTACGAAGAATTCCACTTCCAGCTTTTAACGTTCTAACCAAGCTCATCATCATAGCTCATCGCGCGAGCTCGACTCCGGGTCAAATTCCTCAGTCAAGCACACATCTTCATCGTTTTTCAATGCTTTCTCTGAGCATAAATATTTCTGCAATGATATCGAGTCCTGCAGGTTGTAGTACCAATCAGATATGTCATCTTCGTGATCTTCCAGAAGCTTTTCACACTAAAGGAAAAATAGATAATTCTGCTGAATATTCAACTACTGTATTCGCCTTCTCGGGTTACCAACCTGAGTCTTCAATGCTGTCACTTCAACAGGAGGCTTATCCCAAAGATCTTCGGGAATTCCCAAATCCACTTTAACTCCTCTACCCCTGCGCACAATATGGCAGACTCGGTATTAACATTTTCTGCCCTCGAACGAAGGGTTACTTACACAAGACCGTGGAGAGTTTGGAAAGTCTGACTCATCCCCTTCGCAAATCTGGTGCTATCAGCTCTTTCCTTATGAAGATTATATTCCAGCATCGAGTTACAGACGTTTTCCAATGACTCGAGCAACCGTAATTCCCTGTGGAAGACAGAAGAAATTCGAAAATTTGCGTCATTAAACGCCGAAGCAGAATCAATTCGGATATCTGCAGAATTAAAATCGCTTACGAAGTCCGGTATTTTGTCCGTTTTTTCTTCTTCGAATCCTCAAAACCGTATCCGGTTTCGATGACATCATGCGATTTACCGGTTTCCTCCAGTTTTTTTTGAAGTTCTAAGCTAAGAATCTTGCAAGCTGTAAAAAAATGTATATATTTTTCAAGGAAAATAACAAAGCTTGGTTTATCTTACTCTCGCAGCGGGTGGGCAGCTTCACACTATCGACTTCGTCTCCTTCCGCTTCCAAGAGAAGGGGCACAAACAACAGTAGCACTTGAATTCTCATCTTCCTGACTAGAATATCGCGCGAAGGAAGGATTAGGTTTCATTCGCACCTTATTCGGCAATGAATGATACAGTTGATCACGAAGCATCGATTTATTATTCTGACACGTGATGTTGCAAGAAGGCACAGAAAATCTGCGAAACACTTTCACAGGAATGCACGAGCTAAGATATTGAAATCAATAAAAACGATTTTCGAGCGAAAGAGATGAATGGCCCTTCCCAAAACTAAGGCTCGTAATTGTTACAGTAGTTCCATTGAGTTCGGTTAGATTCCCAGAATCATGCGTGGAAATACAGCACCTTACTCCGGACGGTGCACGCACATGACGCACTGCTAATCCAACAAAAAAGCGGCAAACGCAAGCCATAATATCATTTCTTGATGCTAGACCCACAAGATGAAATAATGACACCAGCTAAAGGACCTGTCTGCGCCAGATAGCTTCTTCAGCGAGCATTGAAGTGGTCTTCAACTCTCTATTCAATTTTTGTGCTTCTGGACAATTTCGACGATCTTGATTTCATTTGCTCCCGAAAATTCGTCGATCTAATAGAATAAGATACGAATAATACACGAAGAATGTATACACTTTCAACAATACATACCTTGGTCTTGTGTTTGAAGAAGAGGAACGTTGGCATGCAAGAGATGTTGAAATCCACGGCAAGGTCTTCAACAACGTCTATATCCACTTTCAAGAAAACGACGTCCGGATTCGAGCTCTCTAATTCCTTTCAAGTACAGCTAGTTAATAATCGGATATTTCCTTGCAAAAAAAAATTCTTACTTCTATCTTGGGAGCAATGTGCTTGCACGGACCACACCATGTTGCGAAGAAATCGACAACCACAAGCTTAGATCCCGCTTCCGCCAGGCAAGTTTCGAATTCACCCTAAAGAGTACAACTCACTTTAGCAATAGCAACGAATCTGCTCAAGAGCAATATACATTACCTTCGTTTTGACTTCGCGGACCATTCTGAAAACTTTCAATTCGGCTGAAGTACACTAGAACCTTTCACAATGAAGAAGTTACCTATACGAGGATCACGATGAGTTATCATTTCAGGGAGCACGGACCTAAGATTGAATCTTTCCTCATTTCGCTACAACGAACGAATGTCTCTCGTGCATGAAAATCGCGGGAGGAATTCGAATCCCCTACGGGCACTCAAGTTTTAAAATATGTATACGAACCCCACGTTGTTTTAAGTCGTAACGCGATCAGCTTCCCTCCGAACACCGCAATGCCCAATTAAAACTTCCAACAGATACGAGCGTCACGATCCTAGCATTCGGTGATTAACGGGGAGGGGCCGGTGATGACACCAGACCTGTGTCAACCCTTAGCGACATCTATCATTATCCCTCGCTCTAGAAAATCTGGAACATCACTCTTCGTATATTCAGGACAGCATATAATGGGTAACTTAAAGTAATGTTTTGTATTGTTACACAATAATGGAAGGATTTCTGGTTTGGGTATTCCCAACTTGATGCACGAAGGAAAATGCACTTGAGTTACATGGATGTCTCAGATTCTTCATTGTCAGTTAATGAAAGAAATTTCAAGTCAGAGGAGAACAGGAATAAAGGAATAATCTCAGACATCAAGAAGTGATGGTGATTTACATTACTGTTATCAGACCTCAATTAAACCATGGATAAAAGATATAAAGTTCTCCAGACAACTCTTGAGTATTCATTCTTGAATACTTCCTATCATGAGGTATTCTTCATCTAGATCTGACATCAGTAACAAGGAGATTTCTATTCCTTATTGCTGAGTTGATTCAAATGAAGACTCCTCAAGAATTCTTATAAATAATATCAGTGAATATTATTTTATTCAACAAGTGTGGGCAATGACAAATGTAAGTCAACCAACAGTTAGTGGAGACACTAATGAGCACAAGAGTAGGCAGGTGCCTTTATAGACTTTGCAGTCAGAGATTGAGTAAGGCTGGTTGAGCCCCAATCTGACATCGTTACAGGCAGGCTTGCATAACCTTTTGGTTCATGACTCAATGCAGCAACATCATTGTGAGCCTGTAAGTTAAATCACACAATTGCCTTGTGCACCATCTGCTATAGTGAGAAAGGAACAACAAAGTATTCGATGACATGTATGATAAGGTGCTGTTCAGCATGTACTAACATAATCGGCGAAGATCAATACCTTCATTCTGACAAATTTTGGTGCTACTATGCAGCTAGCATAAACTTCCCTGAACAGTCCCTGCACTGAACAGTAGTACATCACAGGCGCATGCACGGCAAGTGCAAAGTAATCCGGAGATTACAGCAAACCTTCTGAATCATTTTGGACATGGCTCATCTTCAGAAAACTTCAACACTTTTTTGCCTATGAAAATAAAGAAATCATGTGGAATGAAATATTTACTACACCATTCTTCCGGATCAAAATGGATTTTTGTTCTAAATTTTTTTTAGCTTGAAGTGTATGATTCAATTCATTGGGGTTCTGTGTTAGCCTAAATTATTTTCACCAGAACAGCCAACAAGAATCTGCACAAGAACACAAAATACAGCAAGACTGACTGGAAGATACCATTTCAGCAGGTGATACATATCAGCATGCGATGGCATCCCCATAAATCGAAGACTTATCAGAAACTGAATAAAAAAATTATCCATTCGGACACAGAACCGCCTTTTATTACATCCAGTCTGCGAATAACCCCAATTTTTGACCTTAGTAAAAGGTATAAAATTGCGAACTTACGTACAAAATTGCATCGAAGACTAAAAGTTCACGGAATTTCTCAATAACACAACCAGATTGGACCTCAGTTACAAACAAATCGCGCTTTGTCAATCATGGATGCAAGAGTTCAGCTGTTCGAGACAGATCTTCTGTCCTCTTCGTCTTTCTTGTTCAGAGATGCCTCCAGGTTCTTCAACTAGGATAGAATGAACCAGAAAACAGGAAATTATGAAAAATTATAAAGGAAAAAATCGCAAGTACTGGACATGAACATACTTGCTTGCGCAATTTTGCGGAAACTTGAGCCAGATCCATCGGGGACAAAGCCAGGGATTTTGCACGAACAGAATTGTTTTCCAAACTTTCATCGTTTACCGACGAGTTCTTCAACGAATAGAAAATTATTACTGCAATATCTTCTACAACTGTAAATTTTCTATGTCAAATCGTCACCGAAACTGTAAAAATACCTTGGAAACAGTTTCACTTCGGGACTTGGGTAAATCGAAGATTGGCAGGGAAGATCGCATAGCTCCAAGTACATCAAGCACATTGCGAGTTTCACGATTACTGACGTTCATACCATCGGAACTTGTCACACTTCCAGATCTTGCGCTCAGGTACGTGGTTCCCCCGTTGGATACCGTGTCAACCAAACCACTCGAAGAATTTCGGCTTACTGCCTCTTGATTTCCATTACTGGAATGCCTTGCAGTTTCAAGACATAAATATGCTCCATCATGTCATCGTGCGTAAAAAACCTCGAAAAATTATTTACTCACGTCAGCTCGTCGTTTAGACCAAGCACATTTGCGCACTGACGGCATCGGCGCATGTTTCGCTCAAGATGACTCATCCGGGTTTTTGAGTCCACGAGCTCTTCTCTGAGAAGGTCACGCTCCCTCTGCACATTTAATACATTTTAACCGAATGTATACTAACCTGCGAAATGTCGGAGTGTACATACCGTAACCTGGACCAACTCTTGGCTTATTCGGGAGACCGCATTCTGATGTTGTTCATGAATCTCGAAAATCATCGCACGCGTTTTTTCGATAATGGATGTCAACTTTTCCGTATGTCGTTGTTGCAGTGCCAATCGCTCGCTTTCTATGGCTAGTTCTATGTCATCACGCTGCAACCATACGCAAACAATAAAAAACGGCTCATAAGCAAAAACATAACACGACTTTTTTGAAAGACAAGAGTCGGATGAAAACCCACCGTCGGACAATTCCTTTGTTTTTCCTGTTCCGATTCAAGGAGTCCTTTCAATTCTTTAATCTGTCGACTTTTGACTTCATTCATTTGGATAAAATCCCTGGCGGCACGTTTCAATTGTTTCTCCAAATCGCACGCAGTTTCCCGCACGATGGACAATTGTCGTTCGTAGTTTTCCGAAATTTCTTGTATCTCTCGGTTTTTATCGCTCCGCAATTTACCCAACTCCTCGCGGAATTGGGATTCGAGCTTCAATTTCAAGTTCGCAAGTTGAACGTCCAAGATCTTGGCAATCCAATCCGCGTAGTTTCGACGGGCTCCCCTCGTCATGTCTAGTGCTGAAGAATCGATCAACGGAGACAGGAAATCATCGATGGTTGTTTCTGTGCGCTGCTGAGGAGTTCTCTGAAAATGCGTCAGTTTTACGATTAGCCAGAGATCAAACATTTCAGATAACATCATGCTTTCAAAATTACGTAACTATCAGATCACTTTGGAGGCTAAAGATCCAAGATCCGAACTTTACAGTACTGTACAGAATTTGAATAAGGACGAAATTACAAGGGCTGGTGAAAATTGTTTCGCATGGCTCGGAATACTGTCATCCGGAACGATTTTCAGATTTTGGAAAGTGCAACAGTAAGATTACCTTCACTGTAGTGCTATTTTATGTCTTTTACAACAACTTCAATCAAGTGCTCTATTCTTTCAGACGACTTTGGGATTAATACCAGGACTTGATAAAAATATCACTATCATTTACTGAAGATCAGCTAACATAGGAATTACAGTATAATTAAAATTGATACAAAAAATTTTCCCCCGGCTGCATTTTAGGGCAACCTTCACATTTAGCACAGGATTGTCAAACCAAGGATTTTGATAAGATTCGTCGGAAAACTGATGTAGCTCTTAGCCCACGTAGAAGTGTCACGTAAATCCAGTAATGGGTGCACCGTTTCCTATCGCTGAATCTCAGCAGGAAAAAATTAAAGACAAGTCAAGGATCTCGCTTTTCTTCCATTGTGAAACTATTTAAATTTAGTCTATGTCTTGACGAAAGGAGGTGCATGTCAGCCAACATTTTTGACCACCAGCCTTTGCGCACTGCTGAAATCAAACAATTACCATCGATGTTTCATCCGGGCGCTGTCGACAGAAGCACAACGAATCACTTCCATAGATTGCAGACGCCGTAGATAATGATTGCCGCGGCGTCACTTCGTAGTCCGGCTCCTTTGATTCTTTCAACGAGTCGATCGTGATATCCATGTCTGATAAAGTGGATTCCAGCCGGTAATTTTCGTCGGGGATCAAATGACTGAGTTCCATCAGGAACTTCGAAATCACACGTTTAGTAGCGGGTTTCGTCGCGCCATCCCCAAGCTGAGCATCCAGAGATTTCTCTATATTCTTCAGCAGACCTTCGGCTTTGCTATTCCGGATGACAGTCAATACACTGGAATCTAGCGACGCCGGAGGAACCTCTTCAAAAGTTGACCTTGACGAAGGTGTCTGAATTTCGATTGCACTCAGGCTACGTTTGGTACTCGAAGATTTGACGCGATTTTCATGGGATATCAAAGAATGCGCTTTGATTGGCGTTGATGTCATTTGCATGTTCGACATAGCCGTGACAAGTTCGCTCGGGGTCGACACATTGATGCCGGAATCGGGATCATCGGTGGAACTGGAAAAACGACGCGAACCGCGACAGTCTTTGAACAAATTATCTATGTAGCTAGAGGTCGCACTTATTCGGTCGCCCGAGTCAGCACCGTTCAAAAACGCCATGTACACCTGAATACATCCATTACAGAAAAATCTTGATGACCTTCCATAGTTCGAATGAAACACAGCCAAGAATATGGAATTTCGAAAATCGAGTGCGGGAGAGTGAACAGCAGTTCGACGGGAAAGTCAATCAGGCTTTTCTTTGCAAGCTATGGAACAGATTCAACTGATCAGGAGTCCTACTGGAAAGCTCGAATTTTTTGTGAATTGTAGGCTACAGAATACATCGTGATTCACCCCATTTTCTTGTCAACCTTCCCATATTGGGACAACAGGCAGATTTAATTTTTATTGGAAGTGATAACACTCGTTTTCGTCGTCCATATCCTTTCTATACCCCTGAGATTTGATAGAACGCGCAAAAGAATCTTTTTTCCAAGTCCAATCAAGCAAGATTATTGCAGGAATAGTTACAGTACTTTCACATCAAGAACCACAGATGAAGTCTGCGCCCATCCACCAGCAAGGTTTGAATAACCACACTTCGTTGAACTGTGATTCCAATTTTCAAAAAGATGGTCATTTCTCCAAAAGCGGGGACGCAAATTCCACACTGCGTAACAGGCACCAATATTTCTTTATGGATTATTGCTAAAATAAAAATCCCAACCACTTTAAATTCCGAAAAAACAAATTTTGGAATACGGTGCAATATCGAGATGCAAAATCGTCTCCTCAATCCAAGAACACATTGCCAATAATCACGAAGGCACATAAACAAAAACCCAATCAGGCAGTCACACTTGAATCCTCGAGGAATTCGATCACGGCCGTTCGTCGAAGTGGATTTCCGGTTGGTAAGTCAGCAGGACAATCATGACCCATAGATGCAACAAGCCCATGTAGGCAAGCACCATGATGCGCGCTATAGGGAATCTAAATAGCAAAAAAAAAATTTTTTTAAATGGAAGAGTCCGATGATCAGATTAAACATTCACATCAATTACCTTCTCAGGAAAACTCCAAGTCGAACGCTGAAGGTGTCCAGAGTTGAATATACTCGTTTTACCCGGCGGGTCATTTTTCCATCAAATGGACTCTCGACCATGAAACTGGGAATGTGTGCTTTAGCTGCATTCGTTCAAAACAAACGGAATGACGAAAAAATAGAGCTTAGTTGATTTCAAGGATACAGCATAAAGTGGAGCAAAAAACAGCGAACCAAAGCATTTAAATTTAGTGAACTGTAGGAGATACCAGTGCGCCATAGCCGACTTAGAACTTGGATCAAAATGAACTTGAATTTTTCATCACACGCCATTAATTCAGATATCCTAACGCGTTCGGAGGATATTCCAAAACGATAATTTTTTATAACAAGTGCTCTTTCCAGGAAGAGACAATCGTGTACTGTATCCAGATTTCTCTGAGCATGAACCCTCAGGCGTCTGAGGGAAAAGTCCAAATCCAGCAAGAACCCAATCAACCCTCTAATAGCAAAAGCAATTAATAATGCGCAGACGTCTCTCTCGTTTAAAGATTACACGCATTTCATGGAGCCAGATCGTACGTTAATACGGTAACCCGTGTCGACACGATACACAAGCCGAAATACGCTGAATATGACACGCTGTCCGGCCAACATTTAATAGCGTATGATATATCATCATATATGATCATCCTACGAAGCATGCAAGTACCGGAATTCATGATCGTTTCCTCCATACCGTCATCCGTTGAGTTCATCAAAAGATAAGTATCCTGACCATGTCCTCCATTCCCACGATAAACCGTGTCTTGCCTTCTACGCTGTAACAGAGGGGGTTTCGTAAGCGAAGGGAAGATTTGGGGGGATAATTCAGTCGCGATTACCTCTAGACGTTCAACTTGATGAATCAAAGTACTTTTATCGGTGGTCAGCTGCTCAATCTGAGTTTGCTTCTGGATGAGGTTTTGAGTCAACGCTTGCAACCTATTATCCATTTCGACTTGAGAAGCAGACGAAGTCTTCTTCGCCATCAACTGCTTCCGCATCTTCTCGATTTCCATGTCGCGGTCTTGAATTTTCGCAGCAAAGTTGAACTTCTGCTGCGTAAGATCTTCTCGCAAGAAAACTAGCTCATCGTTCAGGTTCGAACATTGATTTTGAAGTTCACGAGTACGCAAGCGTTCTTCTTCGAGAAGCTCGTTTTGATAACGCAATTGGTCTTGAGCTCCAGCAAGAGCGTTCTGGTGTCCAGTTTCCAGCTCGTTCATTTGCACTAGAAGAAATCATTCGAAAATTTGTCCTCGAATTGCTCGGAACTGCAACATAAAACGTAATTCACACCAGCCCTGCTCTTTCCATCCATTGTACCAGCAAATGTATGCACGATCTACCATTTCACTCGAAGTGGACCCAAAAAAGTCAGACGATTTTTGAAAACATATACTGTATATGAAGCGGTCGGATGAAAAATATGAAGAAATTAATTATCTCTCCAATAATCAGAAATTTCATGGATCTAGCTGCATACACGTGATCATCATGACTGATGGGAAGTAAATTATAATGCGGTACTTATGAAAATAAACTCAGCGCTCATTTCATACTTCGCTTTCATTTTAAAGATAAGTACTGTTGTTTGTTTCCCATTTCTTTCCACGATAGCTCGCAGTGTTTCTCGAAGGTTCGCGGCTGCGTCAACCCTTCTTTACCTTGAACATTTCAATTCACAGCACAAAAAAAAAGACTGCAACCTGTTATTTAAGAATGCACAGAATACTCATTTGACACATCGGTCTATCCAACAAGCACAGTAACTCAATTTCATTACCAACAGCTGAAATCTTTCGAAGAATTTCTCAAATTCGAAACACGCCTACCTTTTAACTGATCAAGAGCAGTTCTTTGCTTTGAAACCTCCTCTTGAAGCAGGTCTCGTTCTTGACGCAACTGTTCCATCTCCAATGAATCAGACGTGTCCACAGACTCACTCGACTGGCGATTTGATTTAAGCGTAGCAATCAATGTGTCCTTCGATGAAAGAATACGTTGGGCTTTTTGCTTATAATCTGCAAGCTCTTGTTGAGCTTGTTGCACGCGTGACTCAATGACAAGAATGTCCTTCCTGCGTTTTTCCGCTATTTGTGCTTGAATTTCTGCTCGATTCTCAGCTTCCGCAAATGACGCGGCAAGAGTCGATTGAGTTTGCTCAAGCATGGATAATCTTCGAAAAAAATCTGCCTTCAGAATCAAGGGAAGAAAATAACTTCAAAAGAAACCTACTTCTCCATATTTTCTTGATTTTGAAACCGAGACGAATCTCGCTCATTCGCAAGCGCGGCTTCAGTTTCTTCGAGCTGCTTACGTAAAGATTCCAAGGCATTGTTTTGGAAAGCAATAGACTCCGACGAAGCATTGATAAGCCTAACATTAAAAATCGTTGACAAAACGTACTAAAATTTAAAAAAAAAGATGCGTTACTTTTCATGATCCAAAACTGTTTGTCTGAGGCAAGTCTCAGCATTCTGGAACTTTTCTTCGGCTTCTTCGAGACGAACTTTCAACACGCTTACTTGGGAATCTTTTGCTTCCAGCATTTGACGCATGTCATTTTCCCGTTCCTGTAGATCTCGTATCCGGGAACTTAACTGACGCGTAGACTCTTTTTCGCGTTCCAGATCTTTCCGCAGCATTTTCGTTTCTAAAATGAGAAAATGAACGTGAACCACAAGAAAGAGAAACAGTTCATTCTTTCGAACCTTTCTCGTGAGATTTTATCCTCCCAAACAATTGAGACATTTCTCGGTTCATGTTTAGAATTTCGTTGCGTAACAAGGAATTTTCCGAATCCACATCAAGCCCAGACGGGATCTCCGGCACTTCCGATTCTCCTTTTCCTTCATCACCGGGTTCTAAAGATCACAATACAACGTAATATTATCCTTCCGTATGCAGTAATTTTTTCTGAAAATTCGATTTTTTCTTTTCAGAACTAGGCGTTAGTGCTGAAAAACCCAAGAGAAAATAATTTAGACAAAATATATCATCAGGAAAAATCCATCTTCTACAAAAGCCTGAATGAGAAACAAAACCCCAAAATGGACTTGCAGAGAGCTAAAACCGTCAAGAAATAAAATTGAATTTCGCCAACGCACTCGAAATGCAAGCATCGCACCTTCTTTGCAATCAGATTCAATGCTGGAAGGCTCTTCATCTTTTGCTATCACTTCCGGTTTGCTTGGAGCATCACGACTTTTTTGCTGAACCGGAGCATTTAGAAACTCAATGAGAGCATCGTCGCTGTGAGCAGCAGCGGGTGCACTTGCATTCGAAAACGTTTTCTTATGTTGAGCGGATGCTGGCCTTCCAAGAATGCCTGATCGCAATTCATTGTTCAATGCTTGCGAGGGCTCACTCAGATTTGGGATTGAGCCTTTACGAGAAATTTTCCTGCAAAAAAAGTAAGAAACACGAACAAATAAGCTTCACATTTTTGTCGGAAACCCGGAATATCTTCGAACTCGAATAAGCTAAAAATTCGAGGAATGGTCTTTTTTGATTCTTTAAAGATAACTCACGCAGCTGGCCAATCGTCCCCTGTCGCACTCCTCGATGTAAAGGGCAATCCGTTTCCTTCAATTTTGAGAGCAGAAGCAGCTCCTTGGTCAACTTTGTTCAAGAACTCCTCAGCTTTACCTGCGAGATCCGCGAACCACGACATCGAGACCAAAATCGCAACAAAAGCCACTCAAATTGGACGGGACCTGTTCGCATTCAAATCGAAATTGACGCGGACAATAGAACGAAAGCGTTACACACAGCCGTTTCCTGTGCTCCTCGCAAAATACGAAACTTTAATGGCTAGAGGGAACAGACGTAATTTTCGAGTTCACTTTTTATTATTTTATATCCGATACAGCCCAGGGTACACAATTCGAACTCGTTATGGCTACTCGGAAACAATGAAAATCGACCGGAAGCTGTCAGAAACTTTCTTTTGCTGCATAGGAGAACCTGGGGACAAAACGGTTCACTAATTATTCCCATGATTTCAAATTTATCATTCCCACGCACGAAGTCCGCCGATAAGTATCGCCAGGAAGGTTTATAAAGAATTATATTTTATTTTTCAGGTATTCAGAGACTCCTCCGGGGATTCTTCGTAATCTTCAACAACAACCGCAAGATACAGTTCATTGATTTCTCGGCACCGCTGCTTGTCATTTTCTTCCAATGACAGCACGTATTCCAAAAGCTTTTCTTGGCACTTCAACGAATAATCATCGAGGGGTTTCAGAAATTTGTCAACAAATTGCGCCGGGGTGTACGAATCAAAGTTTTCGGCCTTTCTAAGCTTCAGCTTGGCGACGTCCACGTCTGCATTTTCTCCGAAGCAAGACTTGACGGATTTCCAATTTACCATGGCAATCTACAAACCAAAATCGAGTGCTGCACTTCATTTCCTGTAATAATATCAGTTCAAGGAACGAAGTGACGCGTAATTTTTTCTTGAACTTCAGAATTCGTCCGAATTTAAAAACAATCCAGAATAAATAAATAAAAACACTTGAAACCTAGATCAACGAAGGATAATCATGAAGTTTGTCAGAAAAGGTATTCCGAAAATAAGTTCTTTGCGCGCATAAGTTTTCGAGTCAGTGCGATTCATTGAACAAGAAAACTTGAAGCATGCCTTTTTACGAATGCTCGACAATCTCCTTCAATTGGCTTGGGGAACTTCTTCACTACCAGTAGACATTTTGAGGCATCCATCACTTTCACGAAAAGTGCCAAGATCTGATTCTTTTCTCTTTGATGGAGCATGGCTGTCAGACCCGGGACATTACATCTAAAATTTGAACACGTGAGTCATTTCTTTGCAAAGAAGACATCGATAGGTACATTTTCCATTTCTACTGCCTTTTTATCGTTCATCTCAACGTCGATGAGAAAGAATTGGAACAGGAAATTATCACGGACATTTTCAAACATTACTGTTAGAATTACGTTGATCTCCACCAATTCAGCAATATTCCAGTCAAGAAACAAATCCGACAAAACTTATGAGGATCCTCTCATCTGGTCAGAGTCATTTTAAAAACGTTTGAGTCTCCTCCACACATGCATACCGCGGAAAAAAAATGAAGAAAGAAATAATTTTTCACGTACCGATGCAATCATGTTTTTCAGTTCTTCGGAATCCATTTGGCAATCCGCGTACCTGTGGGCTTTGGCAAGAAACTTCAAGGCTTCCAACAAAGGCTTTTCTACCTTTTTCCTAGCTCTGGTTTCCACGTCTAAGCTTAGAAGCTCTTCGTCAGTTATGGAGTCGCCATTGAAAAGCTCTGGTATTTTTTCTTCCATCTCTAAGAAATCCTCGATCATCTCCAGGGTTTCTTCCGTTCCAGCAACCATCGGGCCCGGTACAATATTTTCGTCCAACATGTCACGTAATTGATCACAATCAGCTTTCAGCTTTCCTCGTCTCGTCAACCATTCAGGATTGTCTTTCGCTTTGTTCCCCAATGATTCGCGTAACGCCAACGTGGCTGAGAATGACTTCTGAACGCGTTCAATGAATTCGTCAAATTCCTTGCCGAGGTTGACCACTCGACGCAAAACGTTGATTTCGACTTTCATCAAAGACATGAGCAGTTTCATAACTTCAATATTTTGTGCAGTCGGGGATAAGCCGGGAACAGACATTACGCCTTCCGGCTTCTTCGTGCCACGATTCGTCTTCCACCACGCTTTCATAAGATCTACGTCCCGCCTCATCACGCAAAGTTCTGTTTAAAAGATTAGCAAAACCCTCTTATATTAGAGAATGTAGTGTAGCATTTAGCTAAGATGATATCATTCCTCATATTGCCTTCTTTTTAATGATGGTCATCGGACAACAAAAACGAAAAATCGAAAATAAGCACTCACTTCCTTTCGTATAATGACGCTCCAATTTTTGCAGAACGGCGCCATACTGACGTTTCAGATCGCAAATATCCACTTGCTCATTAGCAGATGATGCCTCACGAGTAGCAACAGCCGGAATATCATCTGCGAATCAACAACCAAACTGATTCAAAAAGATTGTTGGGTTGATAAATTCGGATAAATAATTTTTTAATTAAGGTGAAAGATTCCGATAGATGCTATTTTTTAATTTGATAGGACCATTCACATATAAAAAGAATTCTTACCAAGCGGAACCTCCGACGGGCAAATTTTATTCGCCGCAGGATTCTTCGAGTTTACGACTTCTCCGACCTGCGAGAACAGTTCACATATGAAAAAAATTTACCACATTACGAAGAATGAACTCACTTCGGGAACTCCATCAGCAACGTCGTCCGCATCAGTAGTAACGATTTCAAATCCCAGCTTTGGCAGAGAAAACTTTTTTGCAGCTTCCGCAACCAAACTTTCAACGTCACTTCTGCTCAATTTTTCCAAAAGCTGATTAGCAGCCTGACGGTAATTACGCGAGGCGGACATTTTTCCGCCTTCCTTTCTACATATGCACCCAAACCTGTACAAGAAAAAACGAAATTTTCGTAATCTAAAAAGTTTGTCCAACAAAATTGAGAGAACCGTGGTTACGATACGGCTTTAGGAGTTAATCAAAAAAAAATTTATTCGAGAAGGCGCAGAATAACAATCTCAGAAGAAAAAAAAATCACACGAAAAAAAAAAAACGACATCGAATCAATCGGGCACATGCAACATACCTCAACGGAAATGTTATAAGGCCATCTCGAATGTATTCACACGAACAAATCACCAGAAGAAAGAAAATTGTTTTCGAAAACCAGCCGTAGGACATCTTGAAGACATATTCCTCTTCCGCTTCCGCGACGGTCTTGAAACCAACACCAGAACGACTCACCGACGAGAATGAAAATATTGTGAACGGATTCTCGCGAGATTGAAGTAACTTCCATTTGCTTGCCCTCAATATTGCAAATGAAAAACCTCATTCTGAAATGTGCATACAAATCATGCAAAAGCTATTCCCACCCATCGTCGGAGGAGTCACCATGTGAAGCTGCGGAACTCCCTTCCTGTCGAATATCAGTCGATCTAACAGGCGCAAATCCACCTCCTGATGAATTTTTCGACGAGTTCTCAGAGGAAAGGCAGGGATCAGATACCTCACCAGCTGCATTTTGGTTCAAGTTTCTCGGCTCAGTTACCTTCCGGGTAGATGGATCAACCGACGGTCGTGCTTCTCTCACAAATACGCTGATCGCGTTGTGTCGGGCTCGGTTTCCCATTTCAATATGTTTCAAGTAGTCAACAATGCGTCTCCTAGTTTCATTTTGCATTCCTTGAAAGGGTTTGAGAAACTTTTGGTAGAATGAATTCGGCGAATAGGAATCCAGGGCTTCATCAGATAGATCTTCCGCAGCGCTTGAACCAACGTCATCTTTTGCTGTTCGCGGTGCAGCGGCCATAGCTTCAGAACGAGCCTTGATCTGCTCAAGCAAAATCAACACAGTAGTCAGAAAAATCGAGGAGACCGACTTATTTCTTTCAAGAAGAAATCCAGGACAACGAATAAAATCAAACCATCGACGGAAATTTGCTATATAACGTACAAAACACAGCTTCAAACGACGACGTCGTCCATCAGAATACGTCAGGAAGCCACAGCGGCATTCGTATAAACGTTAGACAAAAATATCGACGATTTTCCAGCATAAGTCATCGACTTACAACGCAAAAATTCAATTGAAAATTTAATCTCCATCCAAATGACTGTCATGGAAACCTTACTGACATTATTTTGACGTAGCGTGGACAAGCAGATCGATGAAAAAATAGCGGTGCTCTGCTCACCTCATCCAGCACTTTCTTGAGCGGTGGTTGCCCTTCAATGCCCTTCTTCATCAACTCATTCGAAGTCGAAGACGGTTTAACGCCTTGAATTATAGTTGATGCGACAGCCGACCTTTCCTTACCGGGCTCTCCGGAAAACTGCACGGATTCCCCACGTTTCAACAGATCTTCGACGGCTTCTATGGTCTGACTGGCAACAGGAATTTCACCTTCGTTCAGCAGTCCAATATCTATTCTGCCTTGGAGCTGCGCCTTTGCTAGCAGCAGCAGCTTCCTGAAACTACGATTCCACATAGCAACAATGCACGCTTCGTCACCATCAGCCGTTTTCACTTTAATTGCTTTTTCTAACGCTTCTGTGAGGCGCATGCCGTAGAGCGTGATTTCTTTCGAGTAAAAGTTCAGCTGTGCTAAGGCAGCCAAAAGTCGTGCTCCGAATGGCATATCTGCCTTATCGACGGCTTGTTTTGTTGCAGGTGGCGATTCAACTGAAGGGAAAAATGTAAACGTACATTAAATTCCATCTAATTTTAAAAATCAGTAAAATCACTTCCGAAAACTTCTACTGTATTTTACATTTCCGTAGAATTTTTACATTTTTTGAAAGAATCATTCATCCCAAAGGAAGTGTTACTGTCAGCTTTTTCCGATGCTCTTGAAAGATAGTACAGACCACGTAATTATTCATCTCGAATCAATGCTCCAATTCAACACATTTTTTCCACTTCAACAAAAAGAAAAAAGTTAAAAGAGTCAAACTGTATACGGCAATTAGCAAGTAAGGAGGGTTTCAAAGCAGTCTGTAAAGATCATCTCACACAAGGAATTAATTTTGTCCTTTCTGGCCTCGTATTCAACAAAAGTTGAGAACGAGTTCAAATATTTTTCCTAATACAGCAAGTTCAATTTCAAAGGCAAACAATGTTAGCCAGGCAATACTGTCAATTATTCGGAGTAATATTTCGAACCTGCCGGCTTTTTGGATTTTCCTCAACCAAATTTTTCTTTTCTTTTTCGAGTATGGCGAAAACAGGATGTCTTTAACGGCAAAATAACGGAAACCGGAACCGATCTTTTCAAGTGCTGCACTTCGTACAATCTAGCATAAAGAAGTGCAAGATTATCAGGTAACACAAGAGACTTATTATTCAATTTACAAGTTTCCCGAACAACCGAAATACCGAAAAAAAAAGTCTGCAAACTTCAAGTAAAGCTATAACGGTTGTAATACAAGATCAGAGCAAGCGTGCCAAGAATACAGGCAAAAATAAAATTGGTTACGCACCCGCAGCAGGTTCCCTCTCTGGGGAGGAGTCCAGATCAATCTCAACAATATCTGGTTTCGCTTTTTGGGTTGTTGCCGGAGGTTTTTCAGGGCCCTTCGAAGAATTCGACGATCCTGCTCCAAGCGTCACCTTTGACGATACCGGAACCACTACCCTCTCGTTTGGTGGACTTTTCGTCCGAGGTTTGGAGACAGTCCGTGGACTCTTGACTCGGTCCCGACCCAAAGGAGAACGCGAAGTCGACACACGTGAGCTTGACGTTTTCCGTTCGGACCTTTTTACTGGAGATGGAGATCTTGAGGAAAATCGCCGGTTTCTCGGCGACCGCGAATGCGACCGGTCTTTTCGTGAACGAGAGTGGGGTTTCCGTGGTGACGAAGAATTACCACGGTTATGAACATGTTTCGAATTTCTTCCCGGCGACCGGTTCACACGATTCTGTCGCTCAACAGACGATATTGCCCGGGAAGATGATTGATATTGGGCGCCGCGAGAGTTCTTATCCACGATAGCAGGACGTGGAGATCTCTCCAAGGAAATGGAGCCAGAAGATTCGTCAGATGACACTGGGGATGTAGCCAGAGGTTCTGTAAGATTCGGAGGCTCGGGAGTGCGTGAAAATCGGAGAGCCGCATAAGCTTTGGTCTTTGCTCCCTCATCATCACTTTGACGCAACGCAGGCACACTCTTTTCAATCCATGCCACTCTCCACTCAGGGATGAAATCATAGGTGCGAGGGTCAATGTTCTGCTTCTTGAGCTCGATCGACTTTCTTCTGTAGAAGTTCTTCCACTCAGTTTGGTAGGCAGGGTGGTCTTCAAACGTGCTTTGATCAAACTTCCCCCACATCGCAGCAACTGCTTCCAAACGCTCTTTATATTCAACCTCATACGCATCATACCTAGAACATCACACACAGATTCATGAATTGCATTCCGAAAAAAATTCGATTAAACTCACCTTTCTTTCTCTTTCTTGTAAGCCTCAAATGCATCAGACAATGGTTTTACACGACGCCGATCACCTCTATAAAGCAAAAGAAACTGCAGTTCAGAAGAAACCACAGGATTTTCAATCAAATCTTCACTTACGTGTTCCTTTCGCGATGACGGCTTTTCCTAGACTCCTTCGGTTGTCCATGCTTAGGATTGCTCGGCGATAGCCTATCAAAAAGATCCCACGGTTTCATTCAAACTTCATCGACTCGTGCTTCAAATACATCGAGTATTGAAAGATGAATTTTTTTAGGGGCTGAATTTAATGCAGTACTGTACTGTCGTTGAGAACCTTGCTGATGATCGGTTCCGTAAAAAAACTGATGAATGCGTTTCATGCATTAAAAATTCTTATTACCTGCACGAGCATAAATTAAAAGATAAAATAACTTCATAAATCTTGAAAATATTTCAAATATATAACGACGAATCTTCGCCATCGAGATGAGTGCGATACTAAAATGAGCCTCACCCAGAGGAAGTCCCCATTTCACGAGAATCTGACGTTTTTTTGGGACCGGCGTTCTCACTGGCGCGATGAAGTTGTGAATTCAACCATTCATCTTCACTGTCGATTGCATCGTATTCACCACGTCGACTGTGCTTCTTTGCCATCCTCGTACTATTGACGTTTAAAAGAAGAAAATTATTTACACATTAACAGACAAGTTCTCCAAATAAAACAAATCGCTTACAGTTTTAAAAAAATACCACACCTGCGCTATAATAATCAAAATACATGATATTCACAGTCGAACGCGTGAAACCGCCGCCAAATATTCACTGAACATTTACTCGTCACTCGTTTTTCTGAAATAAACACGAATAGATCAGCATTTGTAACCAGCCAGTTGGTTAGGCAATACTTTCATAAAATCTGTAAAAAATCAGTTTATATCAATTCTAACAAGAAAAAAGTCTGATCAACATCATTTTTGAATCAATAATGCAAATTATTGTACGGCAAGCTCAAAAGAGACAGAATTCACGAAATCAACCTAAGCATGAATTCTTTCAAAATGCGACTTACGAACAAAGAGCGCAAAAAAATAACCATTTGACGTGTGCGCACAAAGATTTCGAACGCATCAGTTGTTGGTTGAACAACCACAGAGAAGGAGACTTGATCAGGTGTCAGACTTCTTCTTTGAGCGTGCAACACCAAACACTTGCATTTTCAACCAGCAAATGGAGGTAATGTGTCAGCCTACTGTGAACCTCCTTTGCATCGGAATCGGAGGGATCTGCATAATAAAATTAGGACCAGATGAGATAGTCAATCATCAAAGAGGTGGTACTCACCATCTTCCATCTTCCATTTCAAAGAGTCAATCCAACCTCGGAGTTCTGGAACAATTTTTTGTTCGAAGAAACTTAATTCAGGTAGTTGAAAATGCAAGAAAGGTTCAATAATGTGGTAGAAATTTTCCACATCCTTCTCAGAGAACAGCTCTTCGAATTTTCCAGAATCCTTGAAAGCAGCTAAACAGTCTTTGCAGGCTTGAAGAACTGCGGCCAATGAATCCAAACCTTTCGCATGACCATCTGTAGCATAAATGGTTGAGTTTGAATAAATAAAATCGTAAAAAAAGGGTTTCTAATCACCTTGCTTGTCTTTCAGCTCAACACGATCATCTGTTCTGGTATTCAGCGGAGGGGCATCTTCTTCGCCAGATGATTCGCTTGAATCATTTGCAGATTTCAACAAAATGTCATCCTTACAATCATCATCAACGCTCTCTTCTTCAATTTTTTGAAACCGCCTAATTAAAATTTTCTCTATCTCAGCCCATTTTGTCTTCGCCTTTTCAAAATTGTCACGCTGCAATTTCTGACACAATTCATCCGCAAAATTTTCAACCAGATGATTTTGAAGCCTTTCAGTTTCTCCAAGTCTTTCTAATCTTTTCTGAAGCGTATACTCATTCAGCTGAGCTTCGAAACTGTCCAACAGCCTCGGGTCAAATTGCTTCGTAATCTCTTTGAAAACTTCTTGAATTTTCTTTATCTCCTCTTGAAGAGCGGAGTTTCTGAAAATAAAATGACGTCACAATCAGATAATAGCGGAATTTCGCGAAATATAGTCTTACCGTTCTTCGCCGGCAAGATTTTCTGGCACAGGTGGTAACACAGATTCATCCATCTCTTCAATGAACGTTTTAATAACTGTTCGCCGGAGTACATTCGAGGTGTTTCCCATCGAGTTAATTTCAAATCTAGAGAAAAGCAACAAAAAAAACAAAACAATTGCTACACAATAATGAAGTACTGTATGCTTATGACAAAATTACCTTTTTTTGGGCTTTGGAGAGGTAGAAAATGCACCCGATGAAGCGCGCGGGGAAATCCTCCGTTTACGTGGGGATTGTTCCAAATCTTTGCGCAAGTGTTTGGGGCACGTTTGAGCAATTGTGGCGTCGATTTCCATCCTGGCCCTGAGTAAATGTTTCCAAGCACCGTTCATCAAGTTGAAGTTTTTAAAAATTGGAAATTATGAAAGATTCAAGACTATTTCAGGCCTAATGTGGTTCGATTAGATTTGTCTCAGTAGTTTGACGAGATTTTTATTCATCACATGAGAATAAAAATTAATTGCGCAAAGGTTCGGCCCCACTGACAATAGAATAGGCGTGTTATTTTTTCATCCAATTCGAATATAAAATAACCCTCGCAAAAAATACGAAAAAGATGGCAATCCTTCAACAACAAAAAGCTCCTCACTACACATCCTATGCATGCACAATCCATCACGGCCTAAGACAGCGACAGACCCGCAGAAACAAATAAGTCTTGAATGATAATTGCTCATGCCACATGAATAAAAAACTCACCTTCCCAATGGTATTATTTTCGATGCCTCATTTTGAATTCTTCTTTCAGCAGATCGCTTTGGAGACGGGGCATCTCGGGATGTTGCAGTTCGCTCTTTTTCTTGCAAATTCTGGACTGCAACATAAAAATTATCAACATGAATGAAAATACCCAAATTACTGAAACTACACACGTATATCTTTCGGAAATTCGCTGCTACAGTATACAGATTGACTCTCCACAGCAAAATTCAAGGGACACGATGAAATTCATTGTAGAGAGAATTTTTTTGTAGGTAACCCCTATAACATGCGGAGAGAACCTTATGGGTCTGGAAACGATACGTTTACATACATTATTGTTGCACACAAGATCGTCGAACCATCGGTGCATCAATTTCCAAAATTAAAGGAATTATTTGAGAAATTCCAAAAACTGGAATGAAATATTAATACAGGTATAACATTTTCATGCTGAGAAAAGCACATAGCAAGTATACAACATGTTAGCAATAATTAATTAATTTGGAATCACAGTATGATTCATGCATTCACTGCATATTTCCCTCACCATTGGGCTTCACATCTGGAACAGCTGGGACGCAAGCATTCGATTCATCATTCACTGTGATTCGGCGACGTGGATCTTTCTGAAGAGTTGACACAGCAGCGGTTTCTTTGCGGACTGGAGGGCATTGATTATTCCTTCTCCGGGGATCAGGTGGTAAAACAATTTTTTCCATTTGTGAATCCAACTGCTCTTGACGCGTCATTTCTGCATTCCAACGCTCATACGCAGGACTAAAATACGGAGTGGCGTAAGATAACCATTCACAGTTCGTTTCAGTTGTTACTGTACCTTGAATTTTGAGTTGATCCACGGTCTTCCTCGATAAAATTTCTTGTGGAACCCCCTAAAAATATATATAGATAAAAACATTCCGGAGTTTTTACGGAAGTTAAGATACATACCTGAGCAACCAAATGAACACATATGATGATGCAAGTTCCTCAGCAGCTCATCCGAATCCCTGCAGAAAACATAAAAAAAATGTTGACATTCGGTACTCGAGAAATGCGAACTGTTATCTCACCGTATGTGCGCCCTTCCGCGCATAAATTCAGAAATTTCTGCTTCATTGTCCTGCCAATCACGAGAATTGACCGCACAAGCACCCAAGAACCCTTGTGTCATTTTTGCAGCACACGCGACTCGATGAAGTAGACCTTCAGCACTAGTTTCACTTGAATCTTGAATGTACTCAATGCACTGCCCGAGATGCTTACTCTAGAATAGCAAGAGAGTAACACACGGTTTGTACAAAACTAAAACAACACTCACCAGATACTTCAGTTGATGAGTAGATGAATCCAAGTGACTAAAAAGCATCCCGGGCGTCTGGAAAGCGCGAGTTTCACAAAGTGTGCAGTAAAATTCCGACGGTTTCTCATGGAACTGCACATCAACTGCATACTCAAGACCTGAAACGAAAATTGAAAAAGCCTCGATTCAAATACTGTATATGATAGAAGAGAAACAAAAGCTGGTCTCACCGATAATTTCCATTTCTGACGTGACTGAATTGTTGATCAACTTCGAGTAACTCATCCGGCATGGGGCGCATTGAAGATTGTCATAGTAGTTCATTGTTACCTTCACATTTTGCGCTGAAATAAATACATAAAAATTATAGTTCACGAACTGTACGTAATAAAGCATTGCCTCACACACCTGAAGGATATTTCCTTTTAGCTTGGTGCCACATAGCTTCAATCTTCCGGCGTCTCGTAGGAGTCATGTCTTGGAATTTCTGTTTCATATGCTGTGGCGTTCTTCTATGTTTCTCTTCATTGCTGCTCGGAACAACTTCCCCGCAAAAAGTGCAGAAGGAGAGGTTGCTGTGCCCAAACAGCTTAACGTAGCAAGCCGTTGTAAAGAAGTTGTCTTCCAATTTAACGGGTTCCTAAAAAACGTTTTCAAGAGTTCAAGACAATTCAAAAATGTATCAGGATGCCTCGGCTAACCTTATGTTTATCCATGTTTCCTGATCATGCGAGAAATCAATCAGATTATTTATACACAAATCTGTAAAATACGAATCACAAGTACAGCATTACGAAACAGTAATTCAATCGAGCAGAAATTAGTCCGATCATCAGCGTTTCACGCCGTTCACTCAAGGTTCCGTCATTTATTCATCCTTGCCAACTTTCGAACGCCTCTGGAAGACGGCAATAAAAAATCCATTACAAAGATCTCTTGCTGGAGTGGTCTTTTTGCACTGACGAATGTCTTCGTTAACTGAATCCCACTGCCAATCGGATTCTTCGCCTGGTTTCCGGCCAAAATCTTTCAGTCGGAATTTTTCTTGTATCCCCGGCTTCTGAAGAACGTCTCGTACGACGTTTTCATTCTCTTCGGACATGATCGAACAAGTGGAGTAAACAACCCGAATCACATTTGGAAAACTCAGAGCATGGCAGAGAATCTTGACTTGGAAGCCAGAGAGTTTCGCTAATCGTTTGGGACACACAGCTTCTCCCAAGAGCTTATCTTCTCGTCTAACTATACCTGAACCAGAGCAGCTCGGATCTACCAAAATGAACTCCACGTCTACGAATCGATCCGGGTTCAGTTCCAGAAAATCCATATTCAAAACATTGATTATTTTCCCTCCGCCTTCACTGGCATAGTCACGCAGCACATCACATCGGTTTGAATCCATTTCAATTGCCGTCAATTTCCTGCAATTATAATCGTAGTATGAATTTGTTGAACAAGTTTGAACCAAGAGCTCAAATTACCCTTTGCCTTTCATGATCTCGGCAAGATGAAGCGTTTTCAGTCCAGGTGCAGCACATGCATCGATCACATGACTCCCTGGTTTCGGTTTGAGAACGGATGGGGGAATACAGCTTGCCTTCAACGAAAAATTCAACAAATTCAAATCACAAAAACATTTAACGAGTTCTAAAAGTCTGCAGTCTTGCAAATCGCGTACAAATCGTCAATACACTTCGATGAAACCATTTCATACATTTTTTGCGAATTTTTGCTGATTCAAGAATTAGAATGTTTCTTCAATTTTCTTTCCCCCAAAACTAGATACAAATCAAATGGATTTAGGGATAGTTCCTCACGAATGCCGCAAGGCAGTCATGAACATTTTGGGTGATCGTATACATCTTAATAAAAATCAGAACTATTGGGTAAAATCTGACGAACTTTCATCTTCCGGTAATAAACGATTTTAATTACTAGCAAGACTTCTGTCCCTTGCAGAAGAAAAAACCAATTTCTCACTTTGTCTTGAATCAACAGTTTTTTCTCCAATACGAGCGAGCCTGTCCAATCTAGAAGTATCGTTCCGCCAGGAAAAGCCAGAACCGTGGAGAAATCGCAATCCACAAGGAATTCTGATTCACGTAAGTTCTTGATTTTTTCCACATAACTGCTTCGCGTTGACGGAGTTTCTACCAAAGTCCATCCAAGCTGCTCGAGAGTTTTCAGGCATTCTTCGACGGATATCAAAAGTGTGTTGATCCGCGCCCATCTAGCTACTGCAGTCACAAAGAAAACATTTCACAACAGGCACAAAATAAACTATCACTTCGCGCGAAATCGGAACAGCAAGAAGGCCGGGAAATCTGATGGTTTTAACGTGAAGGAATGAACGAAGCAGAAATAATTGTTACGAATATTCGCGCATGAATATATTTGCACTTCGTCGACTACGTACGTTTGATTTCAGAGAAAAAAACTAAACAAACATGGAATGTTTGGCAGATCAATCTTCCTTTTTGTGAGCAGGGGCAAGCGTTTGCGAGGCCTCTGGTGATCTGCCCACGTCGCCCCCAGCGTCGGCAACAGATTCTTGCGAATCTTCAACATACGCCCGATGCACATACTTGGCAATAACCAAATACACCGTCAACACCGCGCCGATCGCAGCACAAGCGTAACTATGGAATTTGCTATCGCCGAAAAGGTTAAAATCATCGCCCACGCGTCGAATGCCGACGAAAACACCGAGAGGCATAGTCATCATGAGAAAACTGTACCATGCCAGTCCGGCTAGTACACTACTGGGATTATTCACGGGGACGGCGGGTTGTCCGCGGGTATCCACTTGATTTTCCATCTCGCCAACGGTTTCAAAGTGAGCTTTATTCCTCCGCTAGAAACAACGTCGGAAATGAGCATGCGCTACTCTTGTCTCGTTAAAAAGAAAAAAAAAAACTTATGGTGTAGAATCGGACCCACGTGAAACCCGTTTTTCTATTCACTAATCGTGATTGCAGTACAACACACATAATACAGTATTAGATTTCCACTTCACCCCTGACGAAGTTCATGGTAGGTTCTAACCATCCCAAGAGAAAAGCACCCAGCAAAATTCAGACACTGACCATTCTTTAATAAAATTAAAAATGCTTTTCTCACAAAACTTCATCGTTTTTCTTTCGGGTTAAATATAATATACGAAAGCAGAAGTAAAAATGTTCTTCACAAAATTTCAATCAGAAATAATTCATAATTGATGAAGGATGATGATTTTCGGTGGGTGCATTTCGTTTTACAAGGGCACAGCGGTGTTCATGACAGTACCGTACTGTCATTCGACGAACTGCTTTTTTAAAATGTTGGCTGGTTGCTCATTCATTCGACACAGGGCAATTTCCCGATGTTGCAATGTTACTTGAATCTACGTTAAAATGTATTTTCTACATTACTCAAGCGGATAGAAGAATTTTTTCAAGCGAAACAGTTAATTCGGTGATTTGGAAATTCCCCCATAACATCAATCTCAGTGTATCACCCAGACGTTGACAATTACAGTTCACGGAAGATAACGTCCAAAAATGCAGTAAAAAAAATTCTTGAATACAGAAAGAGATTTGACGGAAACACGCATGGAATAAATTCAAGTTGAGGCCAAGTCGTATCCCTTCAAAAATTTCCATTTCGATGTAGCTGCATTCCGACAAGCATATATTTCAGAGAGAATGTGATAGATTCTATATCTTTCCTACCAGGAATCGACTCAATGTGGATTCTTCCGATTCACAACAGAAAGCGGATTGAAAATGCGAAATCTCGCGAAGTAGTTTTCATAGGAAGAATAAGAATACTCAACGAATACTCTCGCATAATATCTGTTTCTTCGATACATTCAGGCAAACCCAAAAAATCTCAGTAATGCGTACTGCCTTCAAAGGTAATCAACGAAGTTTGAACATTAAAACTGAATCACTCACCAAAATGGGGCGCAGATTCCTTTTCAAGGCCTGAACACGTCCGGCGGCTGTTCAAACGGTTCGAAAGGAATTGATGCTTCTTACGGACTGCTTTGACGGCAGAAGAATCTCCCTGAACAAAGCCCTTCCCCCAAAGCAGCTCGGCAATCAAAACTTTTCCGAGATTTTCGTCTACTTTTGCTTTCGACAGAAAATCCGTGCCTTCGAGGATGTGATCGAGTTCACTGGAATGTTGTAGAGTCTTGCAAACAAGGCCTTGAATTCCACGCTTGTTCTGTAATTCAAAAAACCGGAATAAATAACGAACAAGTGAACTGTATAGAGATTAAATACAGTGGCTCAAAAATGATCCTTCACAGTAAATTCAACGGACAACCTTTTCACGAATAGTTTATCTACAACCAGTTTACAGATTTGAGAAATCAATCCAAACATCCTGAACGTCATTCTTTCTCATCTTTACAAGATGAAGAAAACTCACCGGATGCTTCACACTGTGAATAAGAGCTTTCAGAGACGCGTCGCGACCAATAACTCCACGAAATACATTTGCAGCGCAACGATATAATCGCGGGGTTCTCACAATCTTTACACGTCCCGGCTCTTCAGCCATTCAATGACGAATTTTCTCTAAACAGTGAACAGATATAAATCATTTCTCAATACATGGCTAAAAAAACACAGTCGAAACGCCGCTAAGATAATTGCAGAAGCAAGAACATTCGCGTGTACGTATCACGCGAGCCTCAAGCACATCGACTAAAGATTAATGTCTTCGTTCGCAATAGCGAGGAGGTTTCCAGCGGTACGACGTTCGCATATTTTTTACGCAATAGAAAAAAAAACTGAAGCACAACGAAACTTAAGTATCACAGAGAGTCCTTTTGAACATTTCAAGTCGAAAACCCAATTGTCCCACTGAACAAATTCACGTAAATATACAGGGCCCTGCAAGATCGGCAGCTAATACTGGACACATCCATCTACTGTATCAAGAAATCCAATCGAGAAACAGAACCCGTCATCATCGTGCAAGAACTCCTTTCCCTGTGTTGGCTCGATGTCACCCACATGGAACCAAGACTTACACTGGGGACTGGATTAAATCAATAATGCCAAGCTGACGAGATAAGTGTCTAATTAAATGTCGCGATGGACCAGTCCTTCGTCAGCGACGTTGATCGCGTTTTACGCAGACCGCATCAATTCAGCCACTGTTGCATTACATCACATCATGAACCATGTGATGAGAAGCACCCAAATGCAATGATTTATGGTATTGTAGAAGCTCCGTTCAATTTACCCACTTGCTACGATGCAACAATGTCCCTGTCATGAGCCTATTCACAACTATGCAGCAGGGGGGAGCTGACTTTTAATGGGACAATCTGATGGTAGATATAGTTTATTTAAATTTTTGTTTTGTTAATCAGACAAACATCTGGACATGAACTCAGGTTTTTAAAATCGGCCAAGATCTCTGTAAAATGGAAAAAAATTGCAATCATTCAATTTCATTTCAAAAACTGCACCTAAGTGCCAACATGACAGTCCAATATACGTTCGGAAACACTGAAAAGACCTGATTATGCATCTTGGGGCTGTATATTAATTAATGGAAGTGAAGTTTAATTAATGGATCAAGACAAGGAGCTGCGCTTTTGGATGCTCCATGATCAATATTGATCCATTATACTTCACTTTAGTGGAGAACATTGACTGTGAGGTCTTTTTCTTGTTTCCATCTGTAGCTGAGTAAGTGGATGAAACATTCATTGAACACCAATGAAGGATTGAGGAGCGGAAGAAAAAATTGCATCCACCTCTAACCAGGGCATTTGGCTGTTTATCATCTTTTATGAACCAACCCTGGTACTATGTCTAATTGCCGTTTAACTGTACCATACTGTATATGTACGTCAGTATCGCACAGTAATACAGTATTATCAAAGGAAAAGTGGTAACATACGACGAAAAATACATTTCATACAAAATGCGTCAATAAGACAGAACAAATGTGTAGAAATTTCACTTGATTTCCTTTCCTGACATTCGAAGTTCCAATGACATGATACTCTGGTAAGCACATAAAAATGTCAACTGTTTTTAGAATGTACGTGTGAAGCATTTGTATAAAAATCGGCTAAACTTTTATACTTGCAGCATCATAATTTTGTTTTGTTTGAGACATGCATGTGAGCTGTCCCACATTTCGTGGTAAGGTATGTACTGTAGTTAGTCCCTTGACTGGGTAATCTTTCTTAGCTCTAAATGTAACTTTCTTGGATTAGTCTGCTGCATGAGGCATTCATTACTTGAATCACCACTGCTTCGAAGCGATGAAGAAGACTATACCGCATCTCTACACAAATACAAGCTTAGAAATGAATTCCACAATTTCCAGAAACAAGTGAGAAAGCTTCTTCAAAAGCGAACATTCAACAGACAACGAAGAGCTAGGTCGCATATTCATTTCCTAAAGCATCGAAATTTCAACACTGACGTTAATCGACCCTCTGCAGCGTATCATACAACCGCTCGTCCCAATTCTCAGGCTTTGGGAAGCTTTTGAACTCATTATGATGAGCCTTAACAAGAACATTTTCGTCCAACTGGAAAGCATCGTACGGCCATAGCCCCACAGGAAACTTTGATGGCTTCGTAACATCTTCCGGTCGTTTCATACGCGAGTTAGGAGCATTCTTGTCAGTGAAATTCGCTTCACCCAGGGCTGAAGCTTTGGCAGCAGCGACTTTCTTGTATTCTTCAAGCTGCTTCGCAGCATTCGCAAGAACTTCGACAGTAACAGTCGGCTCCAGCATTAAATCTTGTTCCTCAGCTTGAATCCATTTCAGTGTTTCGATCTTTTCGTTCAAAAACGATTCTTGCTGGGACGCGAGTTCCATGGCATACTGAAAAACGAGTCATCCAATTTCATTCATCAAAATTCATAACATTACTGTACTGTACTTCGAATGCTATGGATAACTCACCGCATTGCGACGCTCTTTTTTCAAGAGCAACACATATTCGGAAGCTAATCGACGTATGCATTCTTTCCGGCGAATTTTGTGTTCGAGTCTTACAAAAAAATAAAAATCAAACACACGTTAGTGATGAAACGGCGCGGCTGGAATTGGAAAAACATTCGATTTCTTACACAGGCAGAGGTTTATAGGAAATTCGCAGCCTTTCCAAAACAAATTCAAAATACTGGTAATCTTCCTGTCGTAGTTTTTCCAGCGCTATCCTCCGAGCTTCAACCGCATCACGAAGGGCCAATCGAACGAATTGGCGCCTTCTCATTCGTTCTCTGAAGAAATAATTGGGATCGATAGTTCCATGCATCGTGATCGGAGCATCCTCAAGTTTTGCCTCTGGCTTGAACAATCGGAACTGTTGCCATCTTATTCGAGCGGTCAGTTCCGCAACTGCAGAATAACAATGAAAACGGAGACTAACGTGGTGAAAAAATGAAATCTGAACTTCTCTTTGTCTCAAAATCAAGTTAAATCAACACAAAACTATCACGTGAGATATCGTCCCATTCAATCGATATTAATTTCGATTTTGAAGCCCGGCGATTCCAGTGAAACCCGAACGTCGGGTGTCCAGAAAGGTATAAACCATATAATGGAACAGGTTTTATTCAAGTTTCAACACGATGTCAAGTTTCACGAAGAATACTTCACTTTCTTTCAACAGTAAATGCTGGCAGTGTCCTGCAGATGACTGAGGACACGACATGACACAAAACAATCTGGAAGGTAGCGCAATTAAAAGGTTTGATGATTCATGTCTTATTGAGTTATTTTTCGTTTGGTAATCGATGTTTTCGTAGGCAATGACCAAATCTTTCACGCCACCCCTCAAGGGGCTTCGACAGTATGAAGAGTTCTGATCTCACCGGGTTCCCATTTTTTGATATAATTTTCTACCTTTTACTGCGGGAGAAATTGCAAAACTGTTTTGTCGCAAAAATTGAAACCCTACTGCATTATTTACAAATTCGTTGAAAAATTTCCTAAAAATAGAAGTTTTTATAGAGTGAGTTTATACAGTATATGCTGTATAGTATTCAAGCTTTCGGATCCATCAGTGCTCTTCGATTGCGTTTAAAACCTATTTCCTTCTATTTTGCGGGGGAAATTATAATGAAAATTTTTCAGGGATGAGTTATTTTAAAATGCCCTCATTAAACAATTTCCCCATTTAATAAAAAAGAAGAGGGGTTTTAAAAATACTGGTGGATACGAATGCTTCCTTGTGCGAAATCGTCAAACCACTGGAACAAACTTTGAGCTGGCAGGGAATCCGAATCAAGGGGATGACGCTGCACCCGCTGAGTAAGATCGGAAGAATAAATTCCGTAAACGGCTTCATTTCCCAGCATATCAACAGAGAGTATCGCCTTCGTCATTTCGTCAGCCCTGGAAGCAGAAGTGTCACCATTGCTATTCAACTGGGTTCGAAATCGCGTCTTACTTTTCCAACAAAGTCGAATATTTCAAATGAGGTGGGAAGCTCTGTCCACGGTCATTTAAAGTTTTCCGATATTCAACAGGATGGAAAGTTTCCAAATCCCCAGTATTGCGGGGCAAATACTGAAGGATCATACTTCTCATCGGGGGATGCCATTCCACCTTCGGAGTCCATGGGATATCAATATTCACACGAACTCTACGGTAGCGTACGAATCTCTGCTGATTTGTGAACACATTTTGGTAACAACCTAGAAAAGATCAAAGAATTAATCTGGAATCTTTGGGGGGAAAATACTTGAAACTCACCTGAGAATAAGACAGAAGTCTGACAGAGTCCAAGACGACCACCAGAAGACGCAAGACCAGTGAACACTCTACCAGCCATTTCATCGACAATCTTTCGCGAAGGAGAAAATTCAAATGACAAAAATCCAGAAAAAAAAGCAACGGATCGCGAAATCAAGAAAATTGATAAGTTTTTAATAGCACATGTATGTGCATTATATGAAGCACCGTAGAAAAAAATACGATAAATATCATCGATTCAACCAAACACCCACATCGCGAAAAATAATGTATGCGTGAGATACGATTAAATAAAAGCGAAATTCAAGGACTATTATCCCCACCACCCCCAGTGCTACCTGTACTTTCTTCATCACTGAACGCCCACACTTCCACAGATTCACATTCGGCTTGCAGTTTATCTAAACCCGTTAACTGCTCCAATTTAGCAGGATCACTCATCACGTCCAGGACCAAATCCGCACCACGTTTGACGTAGTCCTCCATGACGTAAGTGGAGCACGCCACGCATTGTGCGAACGACGGCGTAACTGGAGTGAACTGCAGTTCAAGAATATATAATTATACCACGTGAGGTAACCTTCAATTCATATTTCACTTTAGTAATAAAATTCAGGAATATAAAATTATATCACACGAGTCGCCCTGAAATTTAGAATTCACTTTAATGACAAGGTGTTACGAGCAACCCACAATAGGTACAGTACTAAAATATTTACATCGAACACATTAGCTTCACAGATAAATATTTTCAGCGACAGTAACAAGCTTCGAAGTGCAGACGCATCTAGTCGAGTGGGTGAAAGTACGCAGTCACTGGCAAATACGTACCACGTCGTACGTCCTACTTCGGCCGGGATAAAATAAATGCTGTTCTCCGTTTTTCCCCAGTAATACGTCAATTGAATCGTATATGAGTAAAATTTAAGTATTGTACAATGCATACATTTTTCCCTGGACGACTAAATTATCACCAAAACTTTGCCCCATTTGGTATTTTAAAAGCGACCGCGAACAATTGTCTAATTCTACGCATTGTGCTTGTAGAGAGCATTTTCTTTCTTCCGTAAGCACTGAGGCTATGAATACTCAGCCGGTTCAGCCAAAAAATCCCTTGGATTAAAAATGATTTTCAAAATCCTGAATTCAATTTTTCAAATTGCCGGTCATCCATTAAATATCTGGAAAAAAAGGACGCACGAGTCGACCATGTCCGCAGGAAGAAAATTTCAATGCTAACTTTCGCATACGGTCTCAAACAAATCTAAAACAAAACAAAAAAACTTCAAAAGCGCATTTGCTAGGTGGTGTTCGTAACGTTAAAATCTCTTTACACCAGAAGCGAATTTTGATAGCCTTTGCCCACCAGATTGAAGCGTTTCCGCACCTGATGATAATTCCTGAGGAATCCCCGGATCGTATGAGGCAAAATTCCGAGACAGCATCCATCATCATCGCGATCATCCTCGGATGGATTTTCCGGAGCAGCCGGAGCATCGATTCCAGCTGGGTGTGTCAAAATCGACGCCATCATTTCGACCACCAATCCAGAACACATGAAGGAAACTCCTGGACGAGTAACGGTGCATTGTTGATCCAGCGTGCGATCAACCGACGAATCTCCGGGGGCGGAAACGTTCGTACAAAAGTAACACCCGAGATCCGAATCTAGGCCATGACGCATGACGAGGAATGAATCGAACCTGTCGATTTAATAGGGAAAAACTGTCATAACCCGACAATCGGTACACTCCATTCAAGTACATATAACGGCAAAACGAACTCGAACGCACCCCAACGCTGCATTGAGAACAATTTTTCGCTTGACTTTTCCAAGTACTGTTGGCAACCAACGCGCTTCTCTCGAATCAAGCAGAAGAAATATAACGTCATGTTTTTCGTAAAGCTCTTCCAATTGTTTGACACTTCGCTTTATCGAGTCTCGATCGCCACCTACACCATGGCCAGGCATAGGAATCGTCATCACAATTCCTTCCGAAATCACAGTGGGCAAGATACGGCGCAACGCTTCTGCTGCAGCAACCGCTTTGAATCTGAAATAAGATATACTGCCGAGTTTTAAACGCGATTCCAGGAATGGATTTCCATAGAATAAATAATTAGAACAGGATATTAAATACTGTACATTATGACTAGTTATGGGTTTATGGCGTAGGATGAACAACGAGTCAAGGTAGGACGAGGTTACCTCAAAATATCAGGGCATTTTCGGTTGCAAGATGAAAAAAATGGGACGCGACTTTAAAAATGCAAAAATGTGACAACTATGAAAGTTAAGGACCATTTTTTCCATTTTTAATTCAAATTTATAATTTGACTTTTTTCAACACGATTGAATTGAACATCTTCTGTCCCTTGCAGCATACAGGGAAGAAATATATAAGTTGAGCATTCATCATCTAAAATCGATTTATGAGAAATTAATACTTTAATAGGGTGGCGAATATTTGTTTTGCAAGATTATATTTTGAAAGTTAGCGCTTTTATAGTAATTTCCTACCCAATCCAGCATACACTGAAAAAATATCCAATTTGAGAATTCACCATTTTCAATAGTTTTAGGAGACTTTCGTACTTTAATAAGAGAAGCAAATCAAAGCAAATAAATAATTCCATTTCGTGTCATTCTAAAATTACTGCATCACGCCATGAACTCAGTGATCTTGAAGGGGCCCAATTTTTAACTTCGTCATGGAAGAAGACAGACACAAGTTCATTATGCACTGTGGGCCACTTAAACGAAGAGTGGTTGGGGCAAAATATCCGACTTGTACTAATTTTTTTTTTCTTCAGAGAATTGACGACGTATCAGAGTTGAAATCATAAAATAAGAAGTGAGAATTTGTTGGCTCCCTAGGCACTCTAGAATACTAGATCAAGAAATATTGACATCACACGTTTTTGACATATCTAAAAGTACCATACGAGAATAAAATAAATTACAACGAAAAAAAAAAGCATTAGATAAGTTCACGCCGAAGATTGGGTCGGCCGAAGACTCACCTAGTTCCATCACAATCCTTGAATTCGAACAAAGACTGACGAACCGGATTTGAATAAGCAACGCTTCCCGAGTCCACAAAAGTAATATTTCTCACACCCCAAGCCAAAAGGCCTCGGGCAACATTAGTGCCCAAAGTTCCGGCACCCAGCAGCAGACACCTCGCGTTCACGATTTTCTCCAAGTCGAGAGAAGGCGCCATTTGCCATCGCATCAGCTTAAGATTTAGAAAGGAGAGCGAATCTGCGAGCCTTATCGGATCCATTTGCGAGCCGAGGTCTGCAACACGCATGCCTCCCTTTTCCCAACCGAAGCATTTCAAAGATTCCGCAGAAACTTCCTCGTTCGGAAATGATAACGTAATCACGGACGAGGCTTCAAAGGCGTTGGCAGGATTTCCTCGAAGACAGACCAGTTTGACACGCCTCTCTCGTCGTGAGGCAAGCCGCAATGCTGTCAGGGCTGATCTGAAAGTAAATGCTCTCGCATATACAGTACTGTATAAAGTTTTCGAGCTCAGTAACGCGGATTCCGCGGAGCGTAAGTCCGATTTCAAAAACCAAATATCTCAAAACACACAGGTTGAACGCTTTCCTAAGAAAACATTTCCGACGGCGATTTCGAAATTATGTCGAGTACAGTATTTCTACCTCTAAATGGATTACAATTTTTCGGGTAGGGGTTTACTGTGCAAATAGAAGTTGGTGGAACAGAAAAATCACCGAACTGCTCGTCATTAGAAAATTTTACATAAAAATCAGTCTATTCCATCTGCTCTCATCCCATGAAGAGCAACCCAACAAATCAAGTTTTCTGCTTGAATTCTAAAGATAAAAATAATTAAATCGGTATCGAAAATCAAAGCAAACATAAACTTATAAAAACCATGTTTTCCTATTTTCTAGAAAATGTCTCCGGGGAATATATTCAGCTTAATGTCTTCAAAAAATAGAAAACGTATTCGCATCTTAATCGTGCGCAAAATACATGAACCAAATACAGGCATGCATAAATATATTCACTCAGTCAGCCAAATTCCTTCGATATACGCACCAAAATCAATACACGTGAGGAATTTGATCAAAATCTTCAAATTAGATTTAAAAATAATTTTAAATTTTGCGGCAGAGCAAGAGAAACAGAGAATTCAAATCGATGAACGCACAAGAAAATTTCAAATTTCAACACCTGCCAGAGGAAACAAACCTCACTGTCCACCCAGGAGACATCTCCGCGATGGAAGGATCAGGTATCACAAAAAATCCGCCATCTTCTCCGTCCATCAGACCGCCAGAGGCATCCAAAATGACGAATTCTTCATTTATTTCTTTCACATACTGCAGTAGTTGAATTCTCGCCGAACTCATCAAACTGGATATCATCCGGTCATTCACGCAACTCGTTGCTAGGGAGCACAAGTTCTCGAATGCAAACGAATCGCTCGGCAGACCCAGAACCGGGAAATGAAATTGATACTCGAACTTGTGCTTCTTGATATCCGCGAAAGCGAACAGCCAGAACATGCAAGGTGCCTCATGACTCGACACCAAAGACAAGAATACATCCAGGGTATTTTGTATATCTTCCAAATCGTCTTTTGAAGGGAAAGCAATTACTCCTTTCTTCAGAGCTTCCCTAGTGTTGAACAATTTCAATTTTCCATGAACGTTCACGCGGCCAAAACGAACATTCTAAGAAAATATAGACGTTAAAAAAGAGATTACATCATCATCCGTTGGAATACTCACGGATTCTTCTGCTGCCTGATCGTGATCCAATCGAAACCTGGGTTCACTACTATTCTGATCGAAATAAAACGAACCCCGAATTTTAACCGGTTCTTCACTAAGCTTCAAACTTTCAAGCTTCAAGTTTGACAACCAATGCCAAAAACCAGGCTCGACTATCGAGTTGAACGGGGCAAACTGGAGCTTCACCATGTCTGCAAATTAAGATACCTTTTTTTCTTTAAAAATTCACACGAGCTACCGGAATTGTGGTTGGATTGAAAACACCGGCTCATTTTATGAAGAAAATACCAAGATGATCACACTTGTGAAGGTATGAACAATTTAAATGTCGATTATGACGAATACTTCAGGTTTTTCTCCCGAATCCAACACTTGCATATTAGAATAGGTGATCGCTTTCACTTCAGTGCCCTGCGGATGCTTGGCTAGGTCGAATTCCTCTCCAAAGCCAATTGCCTTTATTTTGAAATTTTCCGCGTCGAACTCCAAAATCTTCACTTTCTGAAATTCACATTCTATCGTAAAATCTCGATCATCATAAATACGGGTACTCGACTCACTCTCGCGATGAAGAATGGTTCTGCAGAAAAAAGAAATAGCCATTCATCCAAGAAGTGGTAAAGAAGACTCTGCATATCGTCTCCATTGGCTTCGACCGTCTGCGTTGTTCGCATGTCGACCGTATCTATTTCGGTCATGTAACCGAACATAGCGACAGCACATTGTTCAAATGCTTCGGTTAGGCTACTTCCCCACGCATGCAGTTGCACATCCGCAGTGTGATCGAGATCTACAAATCAATTCCGATTCCAAGTACTGTATTACAATTATGGTTGATGAGAAACGAGCAATCGTACCCACATTCGTACTGGCAAGGAGGAATGTCTTCATTGATTGAAGCGTCTCCACCGGCATTTTCATCACGGTCAACTTCTTCGAGCATTAGAACACTGTGCTCTGAAAAAACCACTAAAAACATGGAATTCACAACTTCATTCCTTTTCTTCAAACAGAAGCTTAAGCAAGATTGAACAATGGTATACACTCAGTTTGGCTTCGTGCAACTTTGAGACTTTTATTTTCAGCAATAACGGAATTTCCAACGACGATCTGTTAAGAATCACGAATTGGGGGGGGGGGGGGGGGGGGGGGGGGGGGGG